>CM064886.1:912500-1072500 GCA_030347415.2 Decapterus maruadsi | reverse complement strand
GGTCTCAGTCTGGACCAGGTCTCAGTCAGACCAGGTCTCAGTCTGGTCCAGGTCTCAGTGTGGACCAGGTCTCAGTCTGGACCAGGTCTCAGTCAGACCAGGTCTCAGTGTGGTCCAGGTCTCAGTCTGGACCAGGTCTCAGTCTGGACCAGGTCTCAGTCAGACCAGGTCTCAGTGTGGTCCAGGTCTCAGTCTGGACCAGGTCTCAGTCTGGACCAGGTCTCAGTCTGGTCCAGGTCTCAGTGTGGACCAGGTCTCAGTCTGGACCAGGTCTCAGTCTGGTCCAGGTCTCAGTCAGACCAGGTCTCAGTCTGGTCCAGGTCTCAGTCTGGTCCAGGTCTCAGTCTGGTCCAGGTCTCAGTCTGGTCCAGGTCTCAGTCAGACCAGGTCTCAGTCTGGACCAGGTCTCAGTCTGGTCCAGGTCTCAGTCTGGTCCAGGTCTCAGTCAGACCAGGTCTCAGTCTGGTCCAGGTCTCAGTCAGACCAGGTCTCAGTGTGGTCCAGGTCTCAGTCTGGACCAGGTCTCAGTCTGGACCAGGTCTCAGTCAGACCAGGTCTCAGTGTGGTCCAGGTCTCAGTCTGGACCAGGTCTCAGTGTGGACCAGGTCTCAGTCAGACCAGGTCTCAGTGTGGACCAAGTCTCAGTCAGACCAGGTCTCAGTCTGGACCAGGTCTCAGTCTGGTCCAGGTCTCAGTGTGGACCAGGTCTCAGTCAGACCAGGTCTCAGTGTGGACCAGGTCTCAGTCTGGACCAGGTCTCAGTCAGACCAGGTCTCAGTCTGGACCAGGTCTCAGTGTGGTCCAGGTCCAGGTCCAGGTCTCAGTCTGGACCAGGTCTCAGTCAGACCAGGTCTCAGTGTGGTCCAGGTCCAGGTCCAGGTCTCAGTCTGGACCAGGTCTCAGTCAGACCAGGTCTCAGTGTGGTCCAGGTCCAGGTCCAGGTCTCAGTCTGGACCAGGTCTCAGTCTGGACCAGGTCTCTGGTCTCAGGTCTCAGTGTGGACCAGGTCTCAGTCTGGTCCAGGTCTCAGTGTGGACCAGGTCTCAGTCTGGACCAGGTCTCAGTCAGACCAGGTCTCAGTCTGGTCCAGGTCTCAGTCAGACCAGGTCTCAGTCTGGACCAGGTCTCAGTCTGGTCCAGGTCTCAGTCTGGACCAGGTCCTGGTCCTGGTCCTGGTCTGTGGGGGGCAGAGTCAGACCAGGTCGTGTCCTCACGGGACCGGGGAGACGACCCGGGTCCTGCGGGTCCTGTGAGGACGGCGAGGACAAAGACTCTCTGTTTGCTTCAGATGTTCCAACTCCGTCATGTGAACGTGATGATTATAGTAATAACTAGAAAATTTCCTCTCGGGAAATTTTGAAAGGGCACCGGGAGCTACTGCCGTCAGTACCATCTCTGTCAACATGGGAATCAAACCCACGATCTTAAGGTCAAGACAGAGCTGATCAGACACATGATCATCTTTCTATAAGCACTGATATGGAGGAGCTGTAATCACATGAAGTTACCTGTGTTAGAGTGAGATTTCCCATGAGGCTTTGCAGCGCATTTGATGTGTTTGTGTGTCTTTAACTGTAATCACAGGAAGTTACCTGTGTGTGTTAGAGTGTGGGAGAGGAATGCGCGCTGACGCGCGCATTTGTATGTTACCTGTGTGTTTAGATGTGTGTGTGTGTGTCTATAACTGTAATGACATGGAGCTGGTTCTAGAGTCTGTGTGTGTGAGTGAGCTGCATCCTGTATCAGTCTGATTTAGCTGTGTGTCTGTGTTTACAAACATCTTAACGAGCTCCAGGTGGATTGTTTATGGAGTTAACGACCCTGGCCTGAGGATCAGAGGTTACCATGACAACTTGAGCTGGTTGCCCATGACGATAGGGGCCACCAGGCTGAGGCAGACAGAAACGTCGAGAAAAAGACAGATTTTCTGCCTCTGCACTGGTCTCACATTTAGGCTTATTCTGACAAAACGGTAACTCCTATCAGAACAAGACACGGATCAACGGTGCCCTAAGGCCTTCCTGAAAATTTTGGTACGATTTGGTGTTTCTACAGTAAATATTTTGGCGACACGGGCAGTTTTAAAACATCGGTCCGTTCTGCTCCTCTCAGAAAGTTTTTGTATTGGAGTCAATGAGGCGAAGAGACAGACATGGCCACACTCAGAGGCTGCTAATTCAAATTCTGTAAGTCTCTCTGATATTTTGAACACATTGTGGGAGACAGAACAAGTTTGTCTACAAAACTGTGAAAAATTATGTGTCTACAGTGTAAACTGTGTCCAAGAGGAGTGTGGAAAGAGAAAGAATCAGGAGTTTTTCTGGGCTCTCTCCCCACTCTAGCTGATGACATCACGCACTCTAGCACGAACATTCCGTGCAATACACACCCATTATAATCTCATAATTTCTCCAAAAATGATCATGGTCATTGATCAGGGATTGATCAAAAACTATACAACCTATCAAAACGTGGAGTAATACCCCAATACACAAGACTTGTGTCTACTATTTAAAGTTTAAACGGAGTCTCTAGGTGAAAGTATGCCTGAGCAGTAGACGACAGTTGGCAGTATGAAAAATCCGATGATTTGTTCATTTTTTGACCTTCTCCCATGCATTCTCTATGGGAAATTTTTCGCAGTTTTTCGCGACTTACGTCGCGAAAAATTCGTACACTGATGAAAAAAGTAATAGCAGCTCGATCCCGATCAGGACGCACGTTTTGATATATAATATGTCCTGCAACTCTTCGAGTTGCAGGACTAGTAGCGAACCGAAAATTGTCCGGAAGATGAAGGAGAACTAGAAAATTTCCTCTCGGGAAATTTTGAAAGGGCACCGGAGCTACTGCCGTTCCTACCATCTCTGTCAACATGGGAATCAAACCCACGATCTTAAGGTCAAGACAGAGCTGATCAGACACATGAACATCTTTCTATAAGCACTGATATGGAGGAGCTGTAATCACATGGAGTTACCTGTGTTAGAGTGAGAGAGATGAGTGCGCATGTGTTTGTGTGTCTTTAACTGTAATCACAGGAAGTTACCTGTGTGTGTTAGAGTGTGGGAGAGGAGTGCGCGCTGACGCGCGCATTTGTATGTTACCTGTGTGTTTTTAATGTGTGTGTGTGTGTGTGTGTGTGTAACTGTAATGACATGAAGCTGGTTCTAGAGTCTGTGTGTGTGACTGAGCTGAATCCTGTATCAGTCTGATGTAGCTGTGTGTCTGTGTTTACAAACATCTTAACGAGCTCCAGGTGGATTGTTTATGGAGTTAACGACCCTGGCCTGAGGATCAGAGGTTACCATGACAACTTGAGCTGGTTGCCCATGACGATAGGGGCTCCCAGGCTGAGGCAGACAGAAACGTAGAGAAAAAGACCGATTTTCTGCCTCTGCACTGGTCTCGCAATTAGGCTTATTCTGACAAAACGATAGCTCCTGTCAGAACAAGACACGGATCAACGGTGCCCTAAGGCCTTCCTTAAAATTTTGGTACGATTTGGTGTTTCTACAGTAAATATTTTGGCGACACGGGCAGTTTTAAAACATCGGTCCGTTCTGCTCCTCTCAGAAAGTTTTTGTATTGGAGTCAATGAGGAAAAGAGACAGACATGGCCGCACTCAGAGGCTGCTCATTCAAATTCTGTAAGTCTCTCTGATATTTTGAACACATTGTGGGAGACACAACAAGTTTGTCTACAAAACTGTGAAAAAATTATGTGTGTACAGTGTAAATTGTGTCCAAGAGGAGTGTGGAAAGAGAAAGAATCAGGATTTTTTCTGGGCTCTCCTCCCACTCTAGCTGATGACATCACGCACTCTAGCACGAACATTCCGTGCAATACACACCCATTATAATCTCATAATTTCTCCAAAAATGATCATGGTCATTGATCAGGGATTGATCAAAAACTATTCAACCTATCAAAACGTGGAGTAATACACCAATACACAAGACTTGTGTCTACTATTTAAAGTTTAAACGGAGTCTCTAGGTGAAAGTATGCCTGAGCAGTAGACGTTTGTTAAACTCCAATGTTTGGTCTTTTTTGCTCTTCTTTTTTTCGCTCGTCCCATAGACTTCAATGCAAAATTTTGCGCAGTTTTTCGCGACTTACGTCGCGAAAAATTCGTTGACTGATGAAAAAAGTAATAGCATAGCGATCCCGATCAGGACGCACGTTTTGATATATAATATGTCCTGCAACTCTTCGAGTTGCAGGACTAGTAGCGAATCGAAAATCGTCCGGAAGATGAAAAATAACTAGGAAAAAATCCACAGAATAACAATAGTGCCCGGCTTCATCACAGCTCCTACAGCTATTTCATAGCTGTTGGGTCGAGTGCCCTGGCGATGGCCGGTGCCCTAATAAGAAGAAAAAATCCACAGAATAACAATAGTGCCCGGCTTCGCCGGGCACTCGTCCCTACAGCTATTTCATAGCTGTTGGGTCGAGTGCCCTGGCGATGGCCGGTGCCCTAATAATAATCTGTCACCATGACAACAGCTTCATCTGGTTCAGGTAGAATCAGATTTATTATTTATTGATTTCCATGTGTTTTATTTGATTCCTGTCCTCACTACATTTCCCATGAGGCTTTGCAGCTTTGCAGCCGGTTGCATCAGAAGCAGAGCAACGGCTCCTCTGCAGGCTGTGGAGTGTGTGTTTGCCAGGTGTGTGTGTGTGTGTGTGTGTGTGTGTGTGTGTGTGTGTAGGATGTGTGTGTGTGTGTGTGTGTGTGTGTGTGTGTGTGTGTGTGTGTGTGTGTGTGTGTGTGTGTGGATTCCTGTGCGGTGACATGATGGATCCAGGACTCGGAGTCTCAGGTCAGAACAGAGACAGGAAGGAGACACACTGGAGAAAAGGTCATGGTGTGTGTATTTGTGTGTGTGTCTGTGCGTGTGTGCGTCCGTTTGTCCGTTAGACTCCGGGACTTGGTCTGAAGTGAGTCCAGATGACGTCCTGTCCCCGCGCCGTGTGTGTGTGTGTGTACAGCTCGTCCCGTGCTCTCTCTCTGTCTATTGGCCGTCCCAGTTTCCCAGACGGAGTCATCATCGCCCATATATGGAGTTGTTGTGTTTCCACAGATGTTGGAGGATCAGGATCAGGATCAGGATCAGAAGCACCAGCAGGAGGAGGTCCCGCGCGGTCCAGACAGACGGATCCGGTCCAGCTGGTCTAGACCTGATGATGAGGGGAACCCGTCTGACTCACGACCCGTTCTGTCCAGACAGGAAGGAGACGTTTGTTATGATATTATAGTTACACATCTGTACACAACGCAGAGAAAATCAAAACTAAAATCAGACTCATCACATAAAAAGCAGACTGTTTTTAGACACTTTCTACTTCTTTCAAGCTGATTTTCACTTGAAATAAGTAGAAAAATCTGAGAGTGGAGCAAAGTTTTCCTTAAAGGGATAGTTCACCCAAAATTCAAATTTCACTCATCATCTCCTCCCCCTCAAACTCCGCTGAGTTTTGATCATTTTCACTTGTCCAAAACAAATTTTCACTTGAAGTAAGTAAAATAAGTAAAATATTCCAGTGAAAGCAAGTTTTTTGTGCTTGTTATCAGGAAAACTTGGCTCCACTCCCAGATTTTCCAACTTATTTCAAGTGAAAATCAGCTTGAAAGAAGTAAAAAAGTGTCTAAAAACAAACTGCTTTTTATGTGATGAGTCTGATTTTAGGTTTAAAGGGATAGTTCACCCAAAATTCAACTTTCACTCATCATCTCCTCCCCCTCATGTGGACTAAGAGCTGTGAGAGGGACGTTACAGACCAGCAGGATGGAGGGATCTGGATGTTTGTGGTGTGTCTTTTTGGACCAAGAAACCTGGTGTCCATTGACAACCATTATATGGACAAATCCTGCTGCGTGGACCCCCCGTAACTCAGAGAAGGAACGGAGGACTCTGAAAACTCTCACAGCTCTTAGTCCACATGAGGGGGAGGAGATGATGAGTGAAATTTGAATTTTGGGTGAACTATCCCTTTAAACCTAAAATCAGACTCATCACATAAAAAGCAGTTTTTAGACACTTTTTTACTTCTTTCAAGCTGATTTTCACTTGAAATAAGTTGGAAAATCTGGAAGTGGAGCAAAGTTTTCCTGACTGGAATATTTTACTTATTTCAAGTGAAAATTTGTTTTGGACTTAAGTGAAAATGATCGAAACTCAGCGTGGAAAGAGTTTAGTTTTCACAAGAAAGGAGACAGATATTCTTGGACAGATGTGGAGCGTCTGCAGTGTATTGTTTTCCACATCTGTAATCTTCACATCATCTGTAACGAGACGGTGAGACAGCGAGACAGACAGACGGTCCACCCACCGCTGTCCGCTCAGCGTGTTGTGTTTAAGGACTCCTGAGTTTTTCTGCGTTATTATGACTCATGCAGGCGGAGGGAGCGGCGGGCGGGCGAGCGAGGCAGACAGAAATAGAAACAGACAGAGAGAGAGAGAGAGAGAGAGTGGGGACGTCCTGATTCCAGAGAACTGTGTTCACTTCATTCCTCACATTCCTGAGCTTCCAGTAAAACAAACACACACACACGTGCATGCGCATACACACACACACATGCACACACACCGAGCCAACGACCCGTTTCCTTATTTGGTCGGTGGAGGACGAACAGTTAGTGACAGAACAGAAACACTGAGTTTCTGACGATAAACTGTGGAACAAACATGTTGTTTTACTGAAACACTGAGTCAGGAGGGAAAGACTGCACACGGGGCCGGTTCTGGTCCAGGATCTGGTCCAGGCTGGGTCTGGGTCTGGTCCAAGATCTGGTCCAGTCTGGTTCTGGGTCTGGTCCAGTCTGGGTCTGGGTCTGGGTCTGGGTCTGGGTCTGGTCCAGGATCTGGTCCAGGCTGGGTCTGGGTCTGGGTCTGGGTCTGGGTCTGGTCCAAGATCTGGTCCAGTCTGTTTCTGGTTCTGGTTCTGGTTCTGGTCCAGTCTGGTTCTGGACCAGGTCCCGGTCCAGTCTGGTTCTGCTCCTCCTGTTCCTCACTACAGATGTTGCAACAATCATGATCTTGATGTTCAGATATGATTAGCGGTTAGCTTAGCCACAGTCAGATTACAGATGTTGCTGAATTTAGCTTAGCTCTGCTAGCCAGGTTACAATGACAAGCTAGCAAGCTAATGAGCAGTTGCATTGATTAATCATATCATTCATCAAAGTTAGAGCAAAGTGAGATTAGTGATGCAGTGAGGTGTAACTTAGCAACCTGGCTTACGCTTGTATCTTAACGCTCAATTTAGTTAGCTTAGTTTAGTTAGCTCAATTTAGTTAGCTTAGTTTAGTTAGCTCAATTTAGATAGCTCAGTTTAGGTAGCTTAGTTTAGTTAGCTCAATTTAGTTAGCTTAGTTTAGTTAGCTCAATTTAGATAGCTCAGTTTAGGTAGCTTAGTTTAGTTAGCTCAATTTAGATAGCTCAGTTTAGGTAGCTCAGTTTAGTTAGCTCAGTTTAGGTAGCTTACTTCAATGTAGTTAGCTTTGGTTAGGTCAATTTAGTTCGCTTAGTTGGTTGGTTAGCTAGCTCAGTTTAGGTAGCATATTTAGTTAGCTTAATCTAGAGAGCTTCACATTAGGTAGCAGTTTAGTTTGATCAATTTAGTTTAATTTAGTTAGCTTAGTTTAGGCTATTAAGCTCGTTTAGTTCGGTTCAAGCTTAGTTAGCTCAATTTAGTTAGCTCAGTTTAGTTAGTTTAGTTAATTAGCTCAGTTTAGTTAGTTTAGTTAATTAGCTCAGTTTAGTTAGTTTAGTTAATTAGCTCAGTTTAGTTAGTTTAGTTAATTAGCTCAGTTTAGTTAGTTTAGTTAATTAGCTCAGTTTAGTTAGTTTAGATAATTAGCTCATCTTAGTTAGCTCATTTTAATTCAGTTCAGCCTCAGCTTAGTTTCCTTTAGCTTGGTTTAATTAGCCCAGTCGTGTAACTTTCTGGACTCACCTGTTTTTGTTCGACATGGTGTGTGTGTATGTGTGTGTGTGTGTGTGTGTGTGTGTGTGGGTCCTCCCAGGAGTGAGTTGGGTTACCACGGTGACTGTGCTACGGTGTGTCCCTTGGCAACAGGCGTTGTTTGGGAATCCCCGGTCTGTTGCTGATGGAGAGACTCAGGAGGAGGGGGGGGGATCCTGTAAAAGCCTCCAGACGGTGGGCGGTGCTGAATCATGAGGAGTTGCTGCTTTACTGTTTCCACCGGTTCCTTCTACAAACACAGCAGATATTATCTTGTTGCTATGCCAACAGTGCTTTATGAACAAACCTGAGGCGGTTTTTATCCTGTAAAACCCTCAAGACTCTTATTTCTTTAAGTCTTTTTTAAAATCTCTGTTTGTTCAGTTTGTTGTGTCAATAGCTTCCTTAATAACGGTGAAGATCAACAAGCTTCACACTCATTAAACCAGTGGTTCTCAACCTTTTGTACGTCATGGACCCTCATTGGACCAAATTTAGAAGTAAACACCAGGAATACACAAATATTTGTTGAGACTGTAGAACATTACTTTTTTATACTTTTAAATGAGGGCCAAAGGCATGAATTTTGGGAAATATTTTAGAGAAATTTCTGGAAAAAAGTGGTAAAATTTCTCAAAAAACATTTAAACATTTCAAGGAAGAAGTGGTAAAAATTCTCCAAAAAAAGTTAAAAAACAAAAAAAAGTGAAAGTTTTCTCGAAAAAAGTGGTAAAATTCCTAAAACAATAAAGTAATTTTTTTTTTAGAAAAAGTGGTAAAATTAAAAGAGAAAAAAAAACCTTGTAGAAAAAAGTGGTAAAATTTCTTGTAAAAAATGTTCAAAATAAAAAAGTAAAAAAAATTCTCCAAAAAAAGTGGTAAAATTTCTAAAACAAACAGCAACAAAAACAAATCTAGAAAAATGGTATAATTAAAAAAAAAAATCCTAGAAAAAAGAAATTAATGGGTGACCCCCTTCAGATCTCAACAACAATCATTAACGAGCTGTGAGAAGAAGAGTGTGTGTGAACAGTTTAATCCTGTGCTGCGCGGACACACAGCTGTCACTCACACACACACACGCTGAGGGACGCCATGCGCTCATTAATCCACACGGCGACGACTCTGATTCAATTAAATCACTCGTTAGAGACGCGTCGACTCAACTTTCTGTTTCTGATGAGAAAAACTGACATTCACACACATGGTAAACATGTGTGTGTGTTTGTGTGAGTGAATTGTCCTAATTTAAAGGGATAGTTCAACATTTTGGCAAATTGCCCCATTGTCCCATTGGCATTGCTATAGTCATAGCAGTAGGTTTGTTACCTTTAACAGAGTTGTTTTAGAGGGAAATTCATGCAAAACCTCTGATGCATGTTGCCTTCAGGGACAGTTGTTCATCAACAGTCTCTGAATTTCCCTCTAAAACAACTCTGTGTGGTAACGTTGTGTTATTATCTCATAGCGTGGTGAATGTGCAGGTCACAACTTGTCCACCAGAGCGTTGTGGAGTTGTTGGATTGTGTATTTGATGAGTTTGATGAGGGAAACCAAGAAATCCCATGAGCCTCCGTAGCGTAGCTCTGAGCAGCTCACGGCTCTGCTCCGCCGTTCTAAAAACAGCTTGCACCGACAATTAAAGGTAACGAACCTACTGCTATGACTATAGGGGTTATGGTGATGGGACAATTTGCCAAAATGTTGAACTATCCCTTTAAGATGCTGTGTCTCTGTCTGTGTCCAGTCGTCTGTTCAAGTTCAAACTGTTTCTATCTTTAACCAGAGTCAAAAACAGCTGCAGGGCACACACACACACACACACACACACACACACACACACACACACACACACACACACACACACACACACACACACACACACACACACACACACACACTGGGCATTGATGAGGCAGCATGTGACTCTGTGACTAACCAATCACATGTGTTACATAACGTCAACATCACTCACGTCTCGTTATCTGACCTCTGACCCCTGATTCAAAACGACCGCCGCTCCAACGCAGAGAGAAACAAAACTTCAAATTGTTATATTGTTTGTTTTTTGTTTGTTTATTTATAATTATATAATTATATTTATATCTATTGCGTCGAGTTTAACGTTGCTTATAAATATACAAGACAAAATATAGATAACGAAATAAACGACGAGTTTAAAATAGAAACAGAGAAGAAGAAAGGACTCAGTGATCATGTGACACGGGTCACACAGCTCACATGACTCCTCCTCCTCCATGTTGCCGTGACGATGTGTCACCAACAGTCTCTCACTGTCTCACTGTTCAATGAAGCTCTTCACTGTGTCAAACAGGAACCCCCCCCCACACACATACACACACACACACACACACACACAAAGCCACCTTTATTTCTCACTGTTTATGTTGTCAAATGATTTGGTTGAATTGTACAAAATTGTGCACATTCATTAATGATTGAATACAACTTTTTTTTTGTACAACTCAGATTTTACACTTTTTTTCAAGGACCTTTATCAATACAGCATCGACATCAATGGACTAGAAACGCCAAATGCTTTAAAGGGATAGTACCATGTTTTTAAAGTGTGGTTGTATGATCTACAAATAGCCCCTAAGTACTTTAACTGCAGTAGAAGACTCTCTGCACTCCTCCCGTTAGCAACGCCAGCCCATAATAGCCCTGCCCAGATATTTACAACATACATTGTTGTGAATGGACCCAAAGAAACGGCCTATTTTCACGGCCTAAAAGAGGTTTGACCTGAAAATAAATACACAGTTCCATTGTTGCTATAATATAATTTTTTCCAGTCCTTCAAAGTGCAGGAAAAACACAGTTTTTATTTGGAGCTAACCAACTCACGTATCCCTCCGCCCAGGGTTAGCGCCTCACGTATCCCTCCGCCCAGGGTTAGCGCCTCACGTATCCCTCCGCCCAGGGTTAGCGCCTCACGTATCCCTCCGCCCAGGGTTAGCGCCTCACGTATCCCTCCGCCCAGGGTTAGCGCCTCACGTATCCCTCTGCCCCCAGGGTTAGCGCCTCACGTATCCCTCCGCCCAGGGTTAGCGCCTCACGTATCCCTCCGCCCAGGGTTAGCGCCTCACGTATCCCTCCGCCCAGGGTTAGCGCCCGCCGATCAGCAGTTGGTTAGCCATTTTTTATTCTAGCCAACAATGGAACTGTGTATTTATTTTCAGGTAAAACCTCTTTTAGGCCGTGAAAATAGGCCGTTTCTTTGGGTCCATTCACAACAATGTATGATCCTGTGAGGTGTTTCCCTCCACAAACAAATACATAGGGGGTGTGGTTGCTGTGGTAACAGCGTCACCAGAGAGTTGGACGTGTCAGACGTGGCTGGTCAATAATTCAAACACACCCCGAGGTATAACAACAGTCCAGATGTGACACACTTACACACACTGCTGCCACGGCAACAGCAGCTGATGGTTGTGATGATGATAAACGGAGGGAAACTGCTGAGTCATTTTCTGTCAGAGACTTTACAGGCTCGGCCTGTTTTATGGGAAACCTGACTCAGCTGATTTTCAGTAGTAGTTGTAGTAAATGAAAGTAACAGGATCCAGCATCACGACGGTCACCACGACAACACCAGCTCAGCAGTACGGTGGCCCTGAAGGCTCAACACATAAACACATAGAAACAGAAAGAAAACAACTCAACAGGAAGCGGTGAATACAGCGAGGGACCGATGGGGCCTTTCGTTGTTCTTCTTCTTGACTTTAGAACAGTGCTTCCCAGTTGGGGGCCCAGTTTAGGGCCCGCAACCCCAAATGTATTGAATCTTTATTTTCCCTCTACCTATGCTAGGCCAGTGGTTCTCAACCTTTTGTACATCAAGGACCCCTAAATTGACAAAAATTAGACCACGGACCCCCATTAGACAAAATTCAGAAGTAGACACCAGAAATAGGCCTATGGAAATATTAGAGAGAAATTTATGGAAAAAAAGTGGTCCAATTTCTCTAAAAACATTTAAACTTTTAAACATTTAAAAAACATTTAACATTTAAAACATTTTCAAAATAAAAGCATAAAATTTAAACATCTTCTACAAATGATAAAGCATCTCCACATGAGGTCATAGAAAAAAATGGTAAAATTTCTAAAACAAAAAAGTAAAATAAAAAAAAAATCTAGAAAAAAGTGATTAGATTAAAAAGAAAAATTTGTAGAAAAAAGTGGTACAATTTCTGGTACAAAATGTCCAAAATAAGAAAGTAAAATTTTCTGGAAAAAAGTGGTAAAATTTCTAAAACAAAAAAGTAAAAAGAAAAAAATCTAGAAAAAGTGCTACAATTAAAAAATAAATAAATTGGGGACCCCCTTCAGGTCTCTCAAGGACCCCTAGGGGTCCCTGGACCCCACGTTGAGAAACACTGTGCTAGGCTACTTTAAAAAGAGTCATATGGATGTTCAGTAATTTCATGCACTTAAAGCAACACCATGTAGTTTTTCAACTTTAAAATAATGTTTCTCAGCTTATATAGGCTAAGTGGTAAACAAATGGTCAATATGATGATGATGATTGTAGACAGTAATTATTAGTTAGTTAGTAGTTATTTTTGCACAATTAGCCAAAGTTAAAGACATATTTAAGTTAATGCATGGAACAATGAATGTTTAGTTTGAGCTCTGGTTCAGAAGTTGTTCCTGCTGGTCAGGTCTGACAAGAAGCTGAGTTTGTTCTTTTTATTAGGATGTCAGTATCACATGATTAGCATGTTATTGATCACATGGACTGTTAGCTTAGCATTAGCCTGTTAGCTTAGCTTTAGCCCTTAGGCCATCACTTTACTGCTGCAGTGTCGGTGGAAACACAGTCGTTTCATTTGTTCACCTTCACAATAAAACCTTGGTCGATGATTATCGGCTGTGGACGTATTGATCTGGGTATAGGCTACCGATCTGGACGTATTGATCCGGGTTTAGGCTACCGATCTGGACGTATTGATCTGGGTATAGGCTACCGATCTGGACGTATTGATCCAGGTATAGGCTACCGATCTGGACGTATTGATCTGGGTTTAGGCTACCGATCTGGACGTATTGATCCGGGTATAGGCTACCGATCTGGACGTATTGATCCAGGTATAGGCTACCGATCTGGACGTATTGATCTGGGTATAGGCTACCGATCTGGACGTATTGATCCGGGTATAGGCTACCGATCTGGACGTATTGATCTGGGTATAGGCTACCGATCTGGACGTATTGATCTGGGTATAGGCTACCGATCTGGACGTATTGATCTGGGTATAGGCTACCGATCTGGACGTATTGATCTGGGTATAGGCTACCGATCTGGACGTATTGATCTGGGTATAGGCTACCGATCTGGACGTATTGATCTGGGTATAGGCTACCGATCTGGACGTATTGATCTGGGTATAGGCTACCGATCTGGACGTATTGATCTGGGTATAGGCTACCGATCTGGACGTATTGATCTGGGTATAGGCTACCGATCTGGACGTATTGATCTGGGTATAGGCTACCGATCTGGACGTATTGATCTGGGTACAGGCTACCGATCTGGACGTATTGATCTGGGTATAGGCCACCGATCTGGACGTATTGATCTGGGTATAGGCTACCGATCTGGACGTATTGATCCGGGTATAGGCTACCGATCTGGACGTATTGATCTGGGTATAGGCTACCGATCTGGACGTATTGATCTGGGTATAGGCTACCGATCTGGACGTATTGATCTGGGTATAGGCTACCGATCTGGACGTATTGATCTGGGTATAGGCTACCGATCTGGACGTATTGATCTGGGTATAGGCTACCGATCTGGACGTATTGATCTGGGTATAGGCTACCGATCTGGACGTATTGATCTGGGTATAGGCTACCGATCTGGACGTATTGATCTGGGTATAGGCTACCGATCTGGACGTATTGATCTGGGTATAGGCTACCGATCTGGACGTATTGATCTGGGTATAGGCTACCGATCTGGACGTATTGATCTGGGTACAGGCTACCGATCTGGACGTATTGATCCGGGTATAGGCTACCGAGCAGCAGCAGCAGCAGCAGCTCCAGAGGAGACAGAGGAGAAAACTGTGTTAAACTCTGAGAGAGAGAGCTGCTCCTCAACCCCCCAGGATTTCCTAGAAATCACGCACACACACTGTTACACACACACACACACACACACGGTGAATGCCTGCTCTTTGTCCCTGTCAGTCGGCCCACCCAGGAACCAGGACTCTGTCTGCTCACTTCTAGGAACTCCACCTGAACTCTGACTCCTAAGGTGTGTGTGTGTGTGTGTGTGTGTGTGTGTGTGTGTGTGCAGCCCCCCTGCAGCAGCCTCATGGTGTGTTTACATGTTAAAGCCTTTTCATCTGGTCCCAGATCAGTTCCAGTCCGAGTCTGAATTCACCTGAACACACACACACACACACGTCACAGCTCCACTGAGCATGTGCGAGCCGCAGCAAACAGGAAGTAAACGCTGTGACGTCATCCTGCTGCATCTTCAATTAGCCGATAAGATGAACAAAATGAAACACAACACCAAAATTTTGAAAATGAAATACAATCCCAGATTTTTCAAATTAAAATACAACCCAAGAGTTTTCAAATTAAAATACAAAACCAACAACTTTCAAAATAAAATGCAACCAGATAGTTTTAGGATCGATAGAACATTCGACTCTTGGTTTCACAGCAGTTACAGCGAACGCTGCGTTTATGTGTCAAAGTAAAATCAATACTGCAGGAGAAACCAGAGCTGTGTGTGTGTGTGTGTGTGTGTGTGTGTGTGTGTGTGTGTGTGTGTTTCACAACCCCTCAGGTTTTCCTGGATACGGTTGCAGTGAGTTTACTGTTAGATAACTTGACATTGTTTCCTCACAGAGATTCCAGGACGCACACACACACACACACACACACACACACACACACACACACAGAGACACACAAACATGCACGCACTGACCTACTGTATTGTGCAGATTTTCCTCCTCGTTTCCCAAACAAAGAGACAAAACGTCCAGGAACAGACGGACTCACACAGACACACGTGGAGACGTCCCGATCCCTGACATCATCGCCGTCCCGGCAGAACGGCCTGATGGGAAAACAGGAAGAGCCCAAAGGAAAAGTTGATCTGTCTCGCACATTTCTGCATGTGCATGTGGACAAAACGCCAAAATGATTTAAAAACAACAACAACAACAACGACAACAACTTTTATATAATATAATATTTGATCTTTTATTCTCCTGAATGCGTATCCATGGCAACGGCTCTGAGTGAACGACAGAGACAAAGAGAAACCAGTGAAACTTTGAAGGAAACTTTAGGTCGAACACGGAGACGTTTCCACGAGGAGCAACAATGAAGCCTTGAAATAGTGTGTGGTTATTCACACACACACTGAGCTGTGTGTGTGTGTGTGTGTGTGTGTGTGTGTGTGTGTGTGTGTGTGTGTGTGTGTGTGTGTGTGTGTGCTTCGGGGGTTGGGAGGAAAAACTTTGGCGCCGTAAATGAGCTGCAGAAAAACTGAGACTGGATTTTTCCTTGAAGGTAATTTAGTTGTTTAACACACACACACACACACACCTACACACACACACACACACACACACGTGCAGCAGCAGTAATGAGACAATCTGCATGACAGCCATGTGAGAGAGAAAGAAACAGTTGTCCAGCTGTAATGAGACAATCTGCATGACAGCCATGTGAGAGAGAAAGAAACAGTTGTCCTCTGTATCAGCTGACTGGGTGTGTGTGTGTGTGTGTGTGTGTGTGTGTGTGTGTGTGTGTGTGTGTGTGTGTGTGTGTGTAGCAGCTGATTCGTGCAGAAACAGGAAGTGAGTGCTGATTGGATTCCTCTTTCTGCAGCAGAAGAAGAAGAAACGTTTCTTTCACACTAAACGCTCCACTTTACAGGAACGTTGGTGACACCCGAACGCCTCACGCAGCGGCAGCGGTGGCGGCAGCGGCGGCGGCAGCGGCGGCGGCAGCGCCCGGGGGCCACGGAGAGACGTGCACACACACATGCACCGACGCACACGCACAGTTTATTAGGAACACCTGTACGACTGTTTATTCATGCAGCGACTCAATCGGCCAATCACGTCGCAGCAGGCGGCGCCATGACAACCACAGCTGCAAAGACTGCACAATCAGACCTGAGCTGGTGTGTGTGTCTGTGTGTGTCTGTGTGTGTGTGTGTGTGTGTGTGTGTGTGTGTGTGTGTTTGTTTAATGCAGAGTGCATGAGTGGGCCCTGAACGCACCACGGCCTCCACTCACCAACCAATGACGTCGGTTCTCTGCCCTCTGACATCAGCCTTTAGGTCATAGCTGACCCCCCCACACACACACTGACCAGAACCCAGTTAAAGGACCCCGCCCGCCCCCCCCCCCGCCCCCGCCCGCTGAGGGAGCGCTTGTTTTCCACCTCTCTGCTGCTGTGACTCACTGCTGATGTTGTTGCTCTCGTGCTCTTCAGCACGGAGCAAAGCTGCCATTGTTTCAGTGGAACCCCCCCCCCACCCCGCCCCCCCCCCCCCCACCACCACCACCACGCCCCCCCCCCTCACCCCCCCACCCCCAGCGTGGAGCTGCGCTGCTGCTGACTGCTGCCTTTGTTTCCCACTGTCCATATAAGGAAAAACTGTTTCTCATGAAATTCAGCCTGAGTCCTTTCTGCTGATCAGTCCACAACACACACACACACACACACACACACACACACACACACACACACACATGAGTCATGCTGATCAGACCGACCGTGTGTCACTGATGACAAATCAAATGTCTGAGTTTTACAGATGCAGTTGAATGCAACGCACACCTGAGCAGGTAAACATCTATCTATCTATCTATCTATCTATCTATCTATCTATCTATCTATCTATCTATCTATCTATCTATCTATCTATCTATCTATCTATCTATCTATCTATCTATCTATCTATCTGTCATTTTCAATCAAATAAAAAAAAGGGTTCAAACACAACTTTTTGAGTCTGAAATATTTTTTGTATTCAAAGACTTTTTTCGGATTTAAATGAAGTTTGTTTTGATTGAAAATATCTTTTTGTTTTCTTGTGATTGAGTAAAGACAGAGCCGTGTCTCCGTGTGCAGGAGGCTGCTGCACACATGCACACACACATCGGCAGGTTGCTCTTTTTATGCAGGATGAGGTCATCGCTCAAAAATGAAGTCTGACATCAGCAGACTGTGATACCTCACACACACACACACACTGGGTCAGCTGATGTGTTTACTGGAAGCTCTGATGATCTGTGGGAAATAAAGAGCGGGAGCGCGGGAGAGGCTGATGTCATGTGACTGGTGAGTCAGCTGCTGATGCCACCACAGCGCGCTCTGCAGCTGGATTGGACGAGTCAAACAGTGGAGCGGGCTCGGCCGACCAATCAGAGCCGGCGGCTGAGGATGGAGAGAGAGCGAGGAGAGAGAGGAGAGAGAGAGGAGGGTGATCACATGATGATGTCACTTTCACTTTGCTCCACATTAGAAAAACAGTAGAAACACCACATGACACGATGACTCACCCTCACATCTGTCACATCTGGACGGAGAGAAGAGGAGAAGCTGCTGCTGCTGCTGCTGCTGCTGCTGCTGCTGCTGCTGCTGCTGCTGCTGTCACCTGATGCACTGCAACACTCTGAGAATATGAAACATATCTCATTCTACTTAAAGGGATAGTTCAACATTTAGTCAAACTGGCCCATAGTCATAGCAGTAGGTTTGTTACCTTTAATTGTCGGTGCAAGCTATTTTTAGAATGGCGGAGCAGAGCCGTGAGCTACTCAGAGCTACGCTACGGAGGCTCATTATGGGATTTCTTGGTTTCCCTCATCAAACTCATCAAATACACAATCCAACAACTCCACAACGCTCTGGTGGACAAGTTGTGACCTGCACATTCACCACGCTATGAGATAATAACACAACGTTACCACACAGAGTTGTTTTAGAGGGAAATTCATGTAAAACCTCTGATGCGCGGTTGATTGTAACAGCCGTGTTTCAACCCATAGAGGACAGTCACTCTAAGTGACTTAGCTTGTTTTTAGACACTTTTTTCTGTCTTTCAAGCAGATTTTCACTTGAAATAATCTGATAGTGGAGCAACAAACCTGCTTTCACTGGAAGATTTTTCTACTTATTTCAAGTGAAAATTAGTTTGAAACAAGTGGAAATGATCTAAAAACAAGTGCATTTTTAGGTGATGAGTCTTATTTTAAGTGGAAAGAGATTAGTTTTGACTAGAAATGAGACATTTTGACAATAAAATAAGACAGATATTCTTGGAAAGATGTAGAGTGTTTGCAGTGCAGCCTACAGGATATGACATCATATGAAAAAGACGTTCAGCTTGTTATTTATTTTCTGCTGAGTCAGCGCTGACAGGTAAACAGCCGTGAACGCCTGAAGCTCCTGAACTCGGGAAAACACCAACTGCACAGACAAACAGGTCTGATGTTTACAGTAAAGTACAGCAGGTAAACAGCAGAGTGACTCACCTGAGTCAGAGCTCAGAGAGGGGGGGGGGGGTAAAGGTAAAGTAAAGGTACTTTATTAGTCACACATACAGGTGTACAGGTGAAATTCTTTCTCTGGGGGGGGGCTCTGGTGTACATTTAACCCATCCCTGAGCAGTGGGCCCACGGGGACCAACTCCAGATTTAAGCCAGTGCTCTGGTCAGGGGCGCTGACTGGAGGATTAGCTAACATGTTTTGGTGGTGGGGGAAACCGGAGTACCCGGAGGAAACCCACGCAGACACGGGGAGAACATGCAAACTCCACACAGAAAGGCCCTGGGCGGCCCAGGATTGCTGTGAGGCAACAGTGCTAACCACTGTCCACTCAGCGTTTACTGATCCCGACCTGCTGCAGGATCGATGCTAATGGAGCAGAATCACAGCTCCTGTTACAGAGTTACAGAGACCCAGTGAAGTCATCACAGGTAAACACTGGGTTGTTTATGTCAAAGCTCCTTCAAAATAAAGGTCGGCCAGATGTTTGTATTAAAGCTCCACAGCCTCTATTCAGAAACTGAGCCTTAAAACAGTCGATTTACAGGATTTGGTTTCTCTGAGTGTTTTATTCTGAAATCTACATATTTAAAACCAAAACAAACATTTATAGCCTAGTAGAACCAGCCAGATCATCAGTTTCCCACGATCCTGTGACCTTTGACCTTCACCAGTGACTTTAACGCGTTTGGTTGCAAAACCTCACTCTGATTCTTCATGACGACTTCACTCAAACACAGACTTAATTTCGTTAGCTTATCTGGTTAGCCTGTTAGCTGGTTAGCCTGTTAGCTGCAGCTAGTTGGCCTTTTAGCTCATTATCTGGTTAGTCTATTAGCTGGTTAGCCTGTTAGCTCATTAGTGGGTTAGACCCATTAGCTGGTTAGTTTATTAGCAGGTTAGCCTGTTAGCTCATTAGCGGGTTAGACCCATTAGCTGGTTAGTTTATTAGCAGGTTAGCCTGTTAGCTCATTAGCGGGTTAGACCCATTAGCTGGTTAGTTTATTAGCAGGTTAGCCTGTTAGCTCATTAGTGGGTTAGACCCATTAGCTGGTCAGTCTATTAGCAGGTTAGCCTGTTAGCTCATTAGTGGGTTAGACCCATTAGCTGGTTAGTTTATTAGCAGGTTAGCCTGTTAGCTCATTAGGCTACGACCCATTAGCTGGTTAGTTTATTAGCAAAGGTTAGCCTGTTAGCTCATTAGTTTAGACCCATTAGCTGGTTAGTTTATTAGCAGGTTAGCCTGTTAGCTCATTAGTGGGTTAGACCCATTAGCTGGTCAGTCTATTAGCAGGTTAGCCTGTTAGCTCATTAGTGGGTTAGACCCATTAGCTGGTTAGTTTATTAGCAGGTTAGCCTGTTAGCTCATTAGTGGGTTAGACCCATTAGCTGGTCAGTTTATTAGCAGGTTAGCCTGTTAGCTCATTAGTGGGTTAGACCCATTAGCTGGTTAGTTTATTAGCTGGTTAGCCTGTTAGCTCATTGGCGGGTTAGACCCATTATCTAGTTAGTTTATTAGCAGGTTAGCCTGTTAGCTCATTAGTGGGTTAGACCCATTATCTAGTTAGTTTATTAGCTGGTTAGCCTGTTAGCTCATTAGTGGGTTAGACCCATTATCTAGTTAGTTTATTAGCAGGTTAGCCTGTTAGCTCATTAGCGGGTTAGACCCATTAGCTGGTTAGTTTATTAGCAGGTTAGCCTGTTAGCTCATTAGTGGGTTAGACCCATTATCTAGTTAGTTTATTAGCAGGTTAGCCTGTTAGCTCATTAGTGGGTTAGACCCATTATCTAGTTAGTTTATTAGCAGGTTAGCCTGTTAGCTCATTAGTGGGTTAGACCCATTATCTAGTTAGTTTATTAGCAGGTTAGCCTGTTAGCTATCAGCTTTTAGCTCATTAGGTTAGCTGATTGTAGCTACATATTGTTACAATAGGCTACGACACTGTAACTGTACGTTCACAACAAGGCTCTTCACGTGTCTGAGGTCAAAGTTCGATCGAAGGACGTCTGTGTTCTGATTGGTTGCTGCTGAACCGCGTCATTATGAGTTAACAGAGACACGACTTCTCGTCCATCAGCGCTTTGGTTGCTCTCAAAATGAACATGAATGACTTCCAGCGTTTTGGTGTGAACGTACATTTATTGTTGTTTATCGTGTCGTAGCCACGGCGACAACCAGCGACTCTTTCACCTTCTGTCGGCGCCACCTGCAGGTCCGACGCCTGCAGAGCTGATGTCAGCATGTTTTCATGTTGGTTTCTCTTCAGCTGATTTACACTCTGCCCCCCCCCCCCACACACACCACACAGCCCCCCCCCCCCCCTCTCTCTCATGTGTTTTTCTCACTGTCTCTCGTCCCGTCTTCTTCCTACTTTCTCACAGTCCACCCCTCACCCCCCCGCACCCCACCCTGTCATGTGATACTGGGCTCCCTTCCTGCTCCCACACACACACACACACACACACACACACACACACACACACACACACACACACACACACACACACACACACACACACACACACACACACACACACACACAAACCAAAGCACAGAGGTTTTTGGGAAAAAGAATCCAGGATGAAGAAGGTGAAACCCGGCGGGAACCAAATCACTCTGTCTCAACCCCCCCCCCCCCCCCCATGTCCCACCCACACACACACACACACAGACAGTTTCAGTTGGTTTTCGTTCATAATTTCTCTCTAAAGTTTCAGTTTTAAACTATGGTCATTTCCGCTGCTACTTCTTTCTCACACTTTGAACCCTGCGGCCTGTACAACGATGCAGCTAATTCATAGCGTTTTCCTGGCTAGCGGCCTCCGGGGGGCGCTCTAGCAGGAAGACATGTGTTATTTTCTAACCAGGAATGTTCTTCACTGTGAATGTTTCTGGTTTCTTTGTTTGAGTTTTGGTGCAGTGTTTTCTTTTCTAACCAGGAATGTTCTTCACTGTGAATGTTTCTGGTTTCTTTGTTCCTTTATGACAATAAACTGAGTCTCTCTGGTTTGTGGACAAAACAAGACGTTTGACATTTTTCAACATTTTATTGATCAAACAACTAATCAAGAAACAGATTAATTGATAATCATTAGTAACACAACGTTACCACACAGAGTTGTTTTAGAGGGAAACACAGAGGCTGTTGATGAACAACTGTCCCTGAAGGCAACGTGCATCAGAGGTTTTGCATGAATTTCCCTCTAAAACAACTCTGTGTGGTAACGTTGTGTTATTATCTCATAGCGTGGTGAATGTGCAGGTCACAACTTGTCCACCAGAGCGTTGTGGAGTTGTTGGATTGTGTATTTGATGAGTTTGATGAGGGAAACCAAGAAATCCCATGAGCCTCCGTAGCGTAGCTCTGAGCAGCTCACGGCTCTGCTCCGCCGTTCTGAAAATAGCTTGCACCGACAATTAAACATCAATGATGATGATGATGATGATGATGATGATGATGATGATGATGATGATGATGATGGTGATGATGATGATGATGGTGATGATGATGGTGATGATGATGGTGATGATGATGGTGAGCCTTCCTCCTGTTCCATCAGTGTGAGACTTTAAATCACAGTCGTGTCCAGAGGCGTTCACACACACAGACCATGAAACTGATCCTGCTGTGTGAAAAGAAGGAGGGTGAGAGTGTGTGTGTGTGTGTGTGTGTGTGTGTGTGTGTGTGTGTGTGTGTGTGTGTGTGTGTGTGTGTGTGTGTGTGTGTGTCTGTGTGTGTCAGTGTGTCAGTGTGTGTGTGTGTCCTGAGTGAAACCAGGGGCTGAGGAGGATCAGGACGGACCAGAGGGACGAGCTGGACCAGCGGACGTCGTCCTCAGGCTGAAACAGAGACAGGATGTAGGAGTACGGAGACCTGGAGGGGTCACACACACGCACACACACACACAGACACACACACACATATTATTGTTGTGAAGAGAGTTGTTTTACAGTTAAAGGGATAGTTCAACATTTTGTCAAATTGTCCCATCACCATTAACCCTATAGTCATAGCAGTAGGTTCGTTACCTTTAATTGTCGGTGCAAGCTGTTTTTAGAACGGTGGAGCAGAGCCGTGAGCTGCTCAGAGCTACGCTACGGAGGCTCATTATGGGATTTCTTGGTTTCCCTCATCAAACTCATCAAATACACAATCCAACAACTCCACAACGCTCTGGTGGACAAGTTGTGACCTGCACATTCACCACGCTATGAGATAATAACACAACGTTACCACACAGAGTTGTTTTAGAGGGAAATTCATGTAAAACCTCTGATGCACGTTGCCTTCAGGGACAGTTGTTCATCATCAGTCTCTGTATTTCCCTCTAAAACAACTCTGTGTGGTAACGTTGTGTTATTAATGATTATTTATTGTATCAATTAATCTGTTTCTTGATTAGTTGTTTGATCAATAAATGTTGGAAAACGTCTTGTTTTGTCCACAAACCAAAGAGAAACTCAGTTTATCGTCATGAAGGAACAAAGAAGCCAGAAACATTCACAGTGAAGAAGCTGAAATCAGAGAAAAACAACTCAAACTGGTGATTAGATTATCAAAATAGTTCATGTTTAATTTAATTATTGATTGTTCAGTTATAAACATGTTGAAGTTCATTGTTTATAGTTTATAGTTTAACATGGATCCAGGTCAGTTGATGTCTTGGTGACAACTAATGGTCCTGCTCTTTAAAAATAGAAAACAAACATATTTACAGTAACATGTTGACACAGAAGTGACTGTTGCAAAGGAAGAAAGAAACAGTAACAGTTGAGTTGTTGCGTCTGAGTGTAAACAGCAGCAGCGTTGACTCAGTGATTCACTCTAAGTGACTTCTGTTGAGAATCAACTGATTGTCAGTCAGTGAAATGTTAATGTGCTCAAACAGTGAGTTTGTTGAAGGTGAATCTGCCCTTTATCAGCTCAACATGAGTCATCAGCAAACGGAGCCCACCCTCTACACACACACACACACACACACACACACACACAACCAGTATGCAAATCACACCTTATATGTGTGTGAGGGCAGGGGGCGCTCATTTGCATAAATATACAGGTGTTGCTCCGCCCACTCTGCAGGTTTTGCATGTTCTTTGCTTCACAGAGACTGAGGAACCCCCCCCCCACCCCCCCTCCTCCCCCCAATACCTGAGGAGACAAAAGTACTCATATTCTGTACTTATAGAAGTTGGATACACGTGTGAAAACCAAATACTCCAGTTAAAGTAGAAGTACTGATTCAACTCCAAATAAAAACTGTGTTTTTCCTGAACTTTGAGGGAAAAAAATATATTCTAGCCAATAATGGAACTGTGTATTTATTTTCAGGTCAAACCTCTTTTAGGTGAAAATAAGCCGTTTCTTTGGGTCCATTCACAACAATGTATGTTGTAAATCTCTGGGCAGGGCTATTATGGGCTGGCGTTGCTAACGGGAGGAGTGCAGAGAGTCTTCTACTGCAATTAAAGTACTTAGGGGCTATTTGTAGATCATACAACCACACTTTAAAACATGGTACTATCCCTTTAACAGCTTTGGCACTCTGAATACTACAGGTTGTTTTCTAATAGTTCTGACCAGTTTAAACCGGTTGACACTGACGGGACACGGCGCGTTCGCCATGGACGGAGGATGTCTCTACATGTAGGGGTCAAAGATAAAGTTATCACCAACATAAATACCCAAGTAAAGTACAGATACCTGAAAAATCTGCTAAAGTACAGTAACAAAGTATTTGTACTTCGTTACTTGTCACCTCTGCCCAACACACACACACACACACACACACACACACACACACACACACACACACACACACACACACACACACACACACACACACACACACACCTCCTAGGCCTCCGTACTCACTGACCTCAGACCAGCGCTGAGGTTTCATTCTGTCGTTTCCACGGGAACCGGGTTTCTCCCAGTGCATCCCAGTTCACCGCGGCCTCCTCGCCGGGAGCCTCTCTGTCTGTCTCAGCTCCCATGATGCAGTGGGAACGCGGCGAGGAGCCGAGGGCCTGGGAAACACACCGAGTTCACATGGAGCTGGTTTCACTCCGACAGCCAATCAGAGCCTCCGCTGTGGTGACATCATCGGTGTCCAGGCAGAGAAGCAAGATGTCAAGATGAAATGTCCTTCTTTTTTATGATTTAATTCTTTTATTAGACCTATTTATTTATTTATTTATTCACTTATTTATTTTGTCATTTCTATATTTCTTCTATTATTTATTTAAATCATTTGTTAATATTTTGTCCATATATCATTTAGTCTTTGAATGTGTGTCGCTTTGTGTTTTTTGTTCCTTTTTCACTTGTTCATACTGTTTGAAGGTAAATAAAGTTAAAGTTGTGTGTGAGCTGCAGCTGCAGGTTGATAAGAACAAACAGATCTCAGATCAGTTACATAACCAGGAGGAAACTGGGTCTGCAGATCCACAGCTGCTCTCTGATTGGCCGCATGCGGTCACATGGTCCATCAGTGTGTATCCTGTGTGTGTGTCAGACTGAACTCCTGCAGGACTCGGACTCAGTCGACTGCAGGTCGGTCTGTTGCCGCTGACGACCAGTACAACCTGATCAAACTGACCTGAGTTCAGTTTGAGTGAAGGAACTGAACAGAGTCGGTTCCTGATCTGATTCGACCTCCTCTCAGCAGCAGCAGCAGCAGCAGCAGAGACCGTCATGTGCTCTGTGAATCACTGAATCACTGGTGGATCTGGTGACAGAGCCCACCCCCCCCCCCCCCCCCCACCACCACCACCACCACCACGAGGACTCAGCCTGACACACACACACAAACAGACCCTTGCACATATTTTCTTACATTATTTCCATAATATTAGTTTTACTTTATTTTATTTATAAGGGAACGGCGGAGCAGAGCCGTGAGCTGCTCAGAGCTACGCTACGGAGGCTCATTATGGGATTTCTTGGTTTCCCTCATCAAACTCATCAAATACACAATCCAACAACTCCACAACGCTCTGGTGGACAAGTTGTGACCTGCACATTCACCACGCTATGAGATAATAACACAACGTTACCACACAGAGTTGTTTTAGAGGGAAATACAGAGACTGATGATGAAAAACTGTCCCTGGATTGTGTATTTGATGAGTTTGATGAGGGAAACCAAGAAATCCCATAATGAGCCTCCGTAGCGTAGCTCTGAGCAGCTCACGGCTCTGCTCCGCCGTTCTAAAAACAGCTTGCACCGACAATTAAAGGTAACGAACCTACTGCTGTGACTATAGGGATTATGGTGATGGGCCAAAATGTTGAACTATCCCTTTAATATGCTATAGAAAGTTGTGTTGTGCGGTTCATAAACGTTAATGGCTGAGGGATGAGTCGTGAACTGATCCTGGACCAGCGGCTGCAGTTCCTCTCCTGGCCTCTAGGGCGAGTCTGCAACATGTTTTACAACCTGGGACAGAAACAGCGTTGTCACCTGTCTACACTGTATGCAGCGCTGCAGGACGGAGGGGGCGGGGCCTCTTTGATTGACAGCTGCTATAAAGGACCGAGACCGTTCACTGTGTGTGTGTGTGTGTGTGTGTGTGTCGTGCTGAGAGCATCGCTGTAACTGGAAATCACATGACTCTGCAGAGAAATCCCCACTTCCTCCTGCTCTGCCCTTATATGGACACATCTAGTGAGAGCGAGGGAGGGAGGGAGGAAGGGAGGGAGGGAGGGAGGGAGTCAGTCTCTCTGTGTCTCTGCAGTTGATCAGTCCCTGCACATAAAACAGCCTGTGTGTGTGTGTCTGTGTGTGTGTGTGTGTCTGTGTGTGTGTGTCTGTGTGTGTGTGTGTGTGTGTGTCTGTGTGTGATTGTGTATGAGTAGCCTAGCCTATATGCTAGATGCTTGTTGTCACGGTAACAGTGTGGGATGTTGACTAACAGCATGAATCAGGGAAAGAAACTCCCGTTTAATTCAGCTTCAGTTACTTTACAGAGTTACTGTCATCATTAGTAGCTAATAGTAGTAGCAGTCATAGTAGTAGTAGTATTAGTAGATGTAGTAGTAGTAGGCTAGTAGTAGTAGTAGTAGTAGTGGTAGTATTAGACATAGTAATAGTAGCCTTTCATTTCATTTTATTTGATGTCATTTTATTTTGTTTTATGTAATTAAATTAAATGTCAATGTATTTGATGTCATGTTATTGTATTTGCAGCCTGAGATCAACAGATCGTTCCTCCCCAGGTCGACCAGGCTACGACTGGTATTACAGTGTTTATACAGTTTAAGGCAGTTGTTTGTATTTAATGCACTTTGTTTTTAAAAACCTTTTAGCCACAGGTTCAGTCTTAGTATTAGTCCGTGACCCCTAGAGGGTCGCAGAGGAACTGCAAGGGGCTCATGAACTCTTTGGTTGATTATACTATTCTGTATTTACACATTTATATTTAAAATAGAAATGTCAATTTAAAGCTGTACAGAAAAGAAAACTGAAAACTGTCATAAATTAGTCTAAAAACTCATCTAAGAGACGATGGAGGCCAAACTTTGTGCAAAATTCTATTTTTGAGTAAATCCGGGATGAAAGTGTGGTATTTGTTTCTCATTGGACGATGCAGCGCTCACATTCTACGTCAGCCTGCTCACGATTCATCAGCCACTGATATTGGATCTGTCATCCGTCATTCAAACGTCTAAAATCACACACGGAGCTCGGACTCGCCTCAAGCTTTGAATATCCCGCCGCTCCATAACGACCAATCAAATCCGTTTACCTCACTCGGGTAAAGTCGTGTTGCAGCTCGTACTGTACAGCTTTAAAATCTTGTATTTTATCATGTAATTAACAGACAGTTGATACAACAATGTGTGTTTACAAATGACTGAATCCAGGAATATATGTTCCAGCTTGGTACTGAATAAGGGGTCATTAGGCCCAGGGTCCCTGCTCCATCTCTCCAGTAGTTTGGGGGTCCGCAGCCTGAAGACCCCTGCTGTAGATGTATTTTAAAGGTACAGTCTGTCTATTTATTGTTATTCTGTCTATTGTCGTGTTGCTGCTGACATTGAGAATTTCCTTTGGGATCAATAAAGTTTATTCAATTAAATTAAATTCTTGAAAATTCAAGTGTCTATTTTTCAAATTAAAAGTCCAAGCAGGTAAAACACAGACTCTTACCTGTCGGCCAGGTGTGTGTGTGAATCTGACCGGGAAGATGTGAGGTCAGCAGTGTGTGTGTGTGTGTGTGTGTGTGTGTGTGTGTGTGTGTGTGTGTGTGTGTGTGTGTGTGTGTGTTTCCCAGCAGCCCCCCTGCCGACCGACAGCTGACGTCGTTGTGTCTCTGCAGCGTCGTGGTCGTCGTCCTGCTCTGAGGTCAGAGTTCGCCGTGAGGGAAGTGGCAGCGCTGACCTTTGACCCCGGGGCGTCTGCGCGGTCTGAGGCGTCAGATCTTCACACCTGCTGCTCTCAGTCAGTCAGCCGGCGGGAATCGAACCCTCGACCGGGGGGAGGGGGGGAGGGGGGGGGCAGCTGCTGGTTACGTCATGACAGAAACAGCAGCAGTGATCATGTATTGATTTATTGATCAGCAACACTCACACGTCTGTGACAGGTTCAAGTGCAGTCAGGAAAACACACGCTCACCCCTTCAAAATAAAAGTCTCTCAGTTTGTTTCTGATGCTGCTGATGATGTCATCTAAAGCTGCAACTAACGATTATTTCCATCATCGATTAGTTGTTTGGTCAATAAAATAAACATCAATCAGTGGTTCTCAGCGTGGGGTCCGGGGACCCCGAGGGGTCCTTCAGAGATTTGAAGGGGGTCCCCGATTTTTTTTTGAAATTTTACCACTTTTTTCTATATATTTTAGTTTTCACCACTTTTTCCAGATTTTTTTCAAACTTTTCTAGGAGAAATTTTACCACTTTTTTCTATATATATATTTTTTTGTTTTTACCACTTTTTCTAGATTTTTTTCAAACTTTTCTAGGAGAAATTTTACCAATTTTTTTCTAGAAAATTTTTACTTTTTTATTTTTATTTTGAACATTTTTACACAAAATTTTACAACTTTTTTTAACTTTTTTTTTTCTTTTAGAATTTTTACCACTTCTTCCTAGAAACGTTTAAATGTTTTTAGAGAAATTGGACCACTTTTTTCTATAACATTTTTTTTTTTTACCACTTTTTCTAGATTTTTTTCAAACTCTTTTTTGAGAAATTTTACCACTTTTTTCTAGAAAATTTTTAGTTTTTCATTTTTATTTTGAACAATTTTACGCAAAATTGTTCCCCCTTTTTTCCCCCTAGAAATGTTTAAATGTTTTTAGAGATTTTTTTTTCCAGATATTTAATACTTCCAAAAATTCACACCATTGGCCCCAATTTAGATTTCAGTTCAGTTTCAGAACAAAAATGTGTGTATTTCTGGTGTTTACTTCTAAATCTGGTCCAATGGGGGTCCGTGGTCTAATATGTGTCAATCTAGGGTCCTTGATGTACAAAAGGCTGAGAACCAGTGTTTGTCAAACCACCAGACGAACGTCCTCAAACGTCTTGTTTTGTTCACAAACCAAAGAGACTCAGTTTATCGTCATGAAGGAACAAAGAAACAGAAATATTCACATTGACGAAGCTGAAGAAGAGAATCTGGAGCTTTATTTTCTTTAAAAAACGACTCAAACTGATGATTAGATCAGAATAGTTGATGATTCATTCAATAATCGATTATTGTTCAATTAATCAGTAAATTGCTGCAGCTTTAATGTCTTTAATGTGTTTCATGAGCCGGAGGCTGAGAAAGATCCTGAGTGTGAGTTTCAACTCTCGAGGTGTGAATGAACGAGTGCAGCAGGTCAGTGTGTGTGTGTGTGTGTGTGTGTGTGTGTGTGTGTGTGTGTGTGTGTGTGTGTGTGTGCGTGTGTGTGAGACTTAACAAGGTGATTAATGAAAACGAGGTCGTGTGACTTCTGACCCCCCCGCTGATGAGGAGAAGGACGAGCATCAAGTTCTCACACCGTCCTGCTGTTTCACACCTCCAACACACACACACACACACACACACACACACACACACACACACACACACACACACACACACACACACACACACACGCACGCACGCACACACACACACACACACGCTTTCTTCTTCTCCTTCTATTTGTGCTATTTGTATTTTTTTGTTGCTGTTGTCCGTTTCTTCCTTCAGTGAAAACATATGTAATATCAACACTTCACACATGCAGCAGGGAGGGAATGATCGAAACCTTTCAAAATAAAAGTCAACGGTCACAGGCCGACGCAGCTCCAGTCGTCAACAACAACAACAACAACAACATGCAGGGTCAAGAGAGATTCACCACGACATGGAAACAGTGACTCGTCTCTGATCAAACACCAATAATCAATCAATGAGTCTCTATCAGGAAGTAGGAAGAGACTATCAAAATAAAAGTCATCGTAGAGTTCACTGAGGTTCTTCTGCAGAAAATAAGAGTTGAAACCAGCTATTCTTCTACTACTGTTTATTTTTTGCTCTTTGTTTCTTCATTCATCAACACTTTACACATTCTGCAGGAAATGATCAAAACCTTTCAAAATAAAAGTCAACGGTCACAGGCCAACGCAGCTCCAGTCGTCAACAACAACAACAACAACAACAACAACAACAACAACAACAACAACAACAACATGCAGGGTCAAGAGAGATTCACCACCACATGGAAACAGTGACTCGTCTCTGATCAAACACCAATAATCAATCAATGAGTCTCAATCAGGAAGTAGGAAGAGCCTATCAAAATAAAAGTCTGCCTAGAGTTCACTGAGGTTTTTCTGCAGTCGCTTCTCTTCTTGCTCCTGTTCTTCTTCTATGGTTCAGATGAGGCGGATCTCCCTGTTGAGGAAGTTCCGGACTTTCCTGAGCATCCGGGACACGGGGTTTTCCTGCTCCGCCACCTCCCGGGCCTTCCTGCGGTACTTCTCCTCCAGCTGGGAGGTGTAGAGCTTCACCTCCTTCTCGTACTTCGCCTCCAGCTCTCTCAGCTTCAGCGCTTTTTTAATCTCTCGCTTCCTCTCCGCTTCCTCCTTCAAACTCCCTCCTCTCTTCTCCCTCTCCATCCTCTCTCCCTCCATCTCCCATCCCATGCTGCGTGTCTCCATCCTTTCTTCCTCCATCATCGTCTCTCTCTCCATCCTCCATCCTCTGTCCATGCTGCGTGTCTCCATCCTTTCTTCCTCCATCATCGTCTCTCTCTCCATCCTCCATCCTCTGTCCATGCTGTGTGTCTTGCTCCTTTCTTCCTCCATCCTCCTTTCCCTCTCCATCCTCTCTCTTTCCATCCTCTCTTTCTGTTTCCTTTCTGTCTCTCCTCTTTCCCTCTCTTTCCTCTCCCTCTCCATCCACAGTGCTCTCGCTGTATCAAGTTTCTTTATTTCTTCCCTCGCCATCCTCTCTCTCTCCGTCCACTGTCCTCTGTCTCTCTCTTCTTTCTCCTTCTCCTTCCTCCTCTCCATCCTCTCCCGTCTCTCCCTCTCTATCCTCTTGTTTCTTTCCGATTCCATCCTCGCTTCCCTTTCCAACTGCTTCATCCTCTCCATTACTTTCCTGACTCCTGTCTTCTCCTGTGGGACCAGCGGGACTCGTTCGTCGTCTCGTCTCTCCATCCTCTCCTCCTCCTCCTCCTCCTCCACCTCCCTCCTCCTCTCCTCGTGCTCCTCTCTCAGCCTCCTCTGCAGCTCCTTCTTCTCCGTCTCCATCTCCTCATTTGTCTCCGTCATAACTTCTCGCGTCCTGTCCCGGAGCGTCGTCTCCGCCCGCTGGAACATCTCGTTGGTGTAGTGTCCTCCTCCGTTGCTATGGGCGATGTCTCTGACCTTCTGCAGCAGCTCGGCGACCTGTTGTTGCCGCCGCCGGTCGCCGCTGCTGTTGCTGCTGAAGACGTGGTGCCGGCCGCTGCAGCGCTGCACCAGCTCCTGCAGGTCGGCGCTGCTCTTCATGTAGTCCTGGATGCTGCCGTCCTGCAGGTGGTCGCCGTGGGTGAAGACGACCATGCTGTACCTGTGAGGTTAAAGGGATAGTTCAACATTTTGTCAAATTGGCCCATTGCCATAACCCCTATAGTCATAGCAGTAGGTTCAATTGTCGGTGCAAGCTATTTTTAGAACGGCGGAGCAGAGCCGTGAGCTGCTCAGAGCTACGCTACGGAGGCTCATGGGATTTCTTGGTTTCCCTCATCAAACTTATCAAATACACAATCCACATACCAACAACTCCACAACGCTCTGGTGGACAAGTTGTGACCTGCACCTTCACCACGCTATGAGATAATAACACAACGTTACCACACAGAGTTGTTTTAGAGGGAAATTCAGAGACTGTTGATGAACAACTGTCCCTGAAGGCAACGTGCATCAGAGGTTTTACATGAATTTCCCTCTAAAACAACTCTGTGTGGTAACGTTGTGTTATTATCTCATAGCGTGGTGAATGTGCAGGTCACAACTTGTCCACCAGAGCGTTGTGGAGTTGTTGGATTGTGTATTTGATGAGTTTGATGAGGGAAACCAAGAAATCCCATGAGCCTCCGTAGCGTAGCTCTGAGCAGCTCACGGCTCTGCTCTGCTGTTCTAAAAATAGCTTGCACCGACAATTAAAGGTAATGAACCTACTGCTATGCTATTATGGGCCAAGTTCAGTTTATCAGTTTAAAAACAAAAAAAAACAATCAATAAATATATAAGCAATACTTTAATTATTTATTCCTTTTTATTCTTTTTGAAAATCTTTAAATCATTTTTTTAATCTTTATTTTTAATTCTTGTAATCGTTTTCTTAATCATTTCATGCTCCATGTTTTGTGTGTAAATCACTGTGCAGCACTTTGGTAAACTGTTTTGTTTTGCACTATATAAATAAAGTGGATTGGACCAAGTAAATATTGAATAATTACTCAAAGTTTTTAGTTTGATGAAACATGGATTTGTAGGTTTGTTTTTTTGTTTACCTGTCTGCAGCGTGGCCAAACATGTCCTGGATCTTCTGCACCGTCAGCTTCTCCTCCTTGGTGAAGCGTCCCACTCGGACCACGACCAGGAAGGCGTGCGGCCCGGGGGAGCAGTAGGACATGCACTGGCCGATGTCCGTCCTCGTCTTCTCCTCGTCCACCTCGGTGTCGCACAGACCCGGGGTGTCGACGACCACGACCTCCTGACCCCCCACCGAGCCTCGGGCCTTCTGACACGCTCTAGTGATGGACGCGGCGCTGCAGCGAGAGTCGAAGTACTCACGACCCAGGATGATGTTTCCTGTGGTGCTCTTCCCACTTCCTGTCTTCCCCACCATCACCATCCTCAGCTCTTCATCACATCGATGAGCCGCCATGTCTGTTGGAGGCCAAGAAGAAGAACTTTAGTTTTATCACTGACAGTTGGCAGGAGGAGTGGTTTTATAACAGCATAGAGAGACAAATAGATCCAATAAAGGTTAGTTATTGATAAAAACCTGAAGGGCGTGAGGATGAGGCCGCTGTCCTGGATTTTATTGTTGTTTATTGATGTGATTTATTTATTTCCTGCAGTGTTGCCATGGGGACACACGAACCTTTGACCTTTGCTCCTGTTGGATGTGAGTGAACAGGTGTAAGCAGGAATTTAGACAGGTACAGGTAGACCAACAAGAACAAACTATAGATCCATCAGAACCTGTCACTTATACAGGATGTTACAGGCTACCACCTGCTGACTCCGCCCACAGGTGAGTCCACTACAGGTGAGTTCACTACAGGTGAGTCCACTACAGGTGAGTTCACTACAGGTGAGTCCGCTACAGGTGAGTTCACTACAGGTGAGTCCGCTACAGGTGAGTCCGCTACAGGTGAGTTCGCTACAGGTGAGTCCACTACAGGTGAGTCCACTACAGGTGAGTCCGCTACAGGTGAGTTCGCTACAGGTGAGTTCACTACAGGTGAGTCCACTACAGGTGAGTCCGCTACAGGTGAGTTCACTACAGGTGAGTCCGCTACAGGTGAGTCCACTACAGGTGAGTTCACTACAGGTGAGTCCACTACAGGTGAGTTCACTACAGGTGAGTCCACTACAGGTGAGTTCACTACAGGTGAGTCCGCTACAGGTGAGTTCACTACAGGTGAGTCCACTACAGGTGAGTTCACTACAGGTGAGTTCACTGACCGTCTCTGTCTCACCTGAACACGGATCAGAACAGAGCAGACAGGTGATGATGTCATGGCCACTCACCTGACAGGTAGAGTCTTCTGGCCGGAGCTTCTTCACCTGAGAGAAGAACTTCCTGTATTGACTCTTAAGTGTTTTTTGGGGGAGGAGGAGCCAGTTGCCGTGACGAGGAGGAGGAGGAGGAGGAAGCTGCACTTTGACCTGAGAGTCAGTGAAGACTCATCAGCGTTAGAGACACTCTGGTGGTCAAGAGAGGAACTGCAGCTGGGAGGCTGACCAACCAGAACCACACCATGAGAACCTCCAAGACCGTCAGGACCATTAGAACCATTAGAACCATCAGAACCATCAGAACCTCCAAGACCATCAGGACCATTGGAACCATCAGAACCTCCAGGACCATTAGAAGCATCAGAAACATCAGAACCCCCAAGACCGTCAGAATCATTGAAACCCCCAAGACCGTCAGAACCATCAGAACCATCAGAACCCCCAAGACCATCAGAACCATCAGAACCATTGGAACCCCCAAGACCGTCAGAACCATCAGAACCATCAGAACCATCAGATCCATCAGAACCCCCAAGACCATCAGAACCATCAGAACCATCAGATCCATCAGAACCCCCAAGACCATCAGAACCATCAGAACCATTGGAACCCCCAAGACCGTCAGAACCATTGGAACCCCCAAGACCGTCAGAACCATCAGAACCATCAGAAACCCCAAGACCGTCAGAACCATCAGAACCATCAGAACCATCAGAACCCCCAAGACCATCAGAACCATCAGAACCATTGGAACCCCCAAGACCGTCAGAACCATTAAAACCCCCAAGACCATCAGAACCATCAGAACCCCCAAGATCATCAGAACCCCCAAGACCATCAGAACCATCAGAACCTCCAAGACCATCAGAACCATCAGAACCTCCAAGACCATCAGAACCATTAGAACCAACAGAACTGTTCTCTGCGCAGTTTGTCAGCTGGAAGATTTTCTGACCTGGTTGTAAAAAATTTTCCCCAAGTTTTCCCATGTGAGATCAATAAAACTAACCTTACCCAGGATCATCAGAACCAGGATCATGAGAACTTGTAGAACCATCAGAACCTCCAGGACCATCAGAAATGCCAAGGACCATCAGGACCATCAAAAAATCATTAGAACCGTCAAGAACAATCTGAACCTCCAGGACCATAAAGACCATCATTTAAAACACAGGATTATCTGAATAATCAGAACCTTCAAGAATATAAGGACCAGCAGAACCTCCAGAAGAACCACCTGAACCTCCAGGACCATCAGAAACAGGACAGGGACATCAAAGGTTCTCAGGTTCTTTAATTCTCCCCAGGATCTCAGAAGAAGAAGAAGAAGAAGAAGAAGAAGTGATCAGAGGAGGAGATTCAAGATTCATTTTTTGCCATTTTAATTTTGTTCTGTGGTGATGTGTGTGTGGAAATGTGAAGGAGCCTGGTATAAAAATAGAAAATGTAATAAAAGATGATTCCAGTAAACACACACACAAAGAGAGAGAGAGATTAACAACAGAAACTGAATCTCAGAGTGAAAACAAACTGAATGATTAATATTAATGATGCAGCTTTGTGAATATTAATGAGCTGGTTTCATAACTTAACTGTGTAACTAAAAACAGGAAACACTGAAACATCTGTTTGTGACCTGAAAATTCAAACTGATGCATCTGATGAGTCATGTGAGTCTGTGGCGGGAACACGGCGGCTGCCCAGTGGGATTCTGGGAGAACTGATGTTTTGGTGAGGTAAGAGGAAAACAAGAGTTCAGACAGAGACTGAGATTTACAGACGGTGAGCTGGTCAGTGAAGGAGACGCTGAGTCAGTCTGGTTCTTCTCAGCTGATCAGTGATGTCACAGCTCCCTCTGCTGGTCAACAGCTGCTTCACATCTGTCTTGCACTTGTCACTTCCTGCTTCTATGGATCATTTCCTCTCCTCTGATTGGTTCAACATCTGCACAGTGAACATGGCTCGGTTCTGTGTTTGTTCCAGGTCCACATCCAAATAAATACCTTAAAATATCCATGACAGGTGTCACTGATAAACACAGTACTGACTGTTCTCAGACTGATCCAATAGAAACAGAGTAAAATTTCAGAATAAAACACTCAGAGAAACCAAATCCTGCAGGTTGTTGGAAGATGATGGGTCCAGGTGACTGCTTTGTTATGACACACAAAGTGAGAGGAATTTTGGTTATTTTGACGGAGCTTTAGCACAAACATCCAACTTTATTTTGAAGGAGCTTTAACACAAACGTCTACCTTTATTTTGAAGGAGCTTTAGCACAAACGTCTACCTTTATTTTGAAGGAGCTTTAACACAAACATCCAACTTTATTTTGAAGGAGCTTTAACACAAACATCTGCCTTTATTTTGAAGGAGCTTTAACACAAACATCTGCCTTTATTTTGAAGGAGCTTTAACACAAACATCTGCCTTTATTTTGAAGGAGCTTTAACACAAACATCTACCTTTATTTTGAAGGAGCTTTAATAGAAACATCTACTGTATGAACAGAGTGACACACTCAGCATGTGAAGAGCTGAGTCACGACCCTGCAGAAACACACACATACACACACACACTTCCCGGAAACAGCGAGCAGTGAGGGAGGGGGTGATGCTCGTCTCCTCCCGTCTCTTCCCGGCAGTCTTCCCGACCCCTCATGAGATGAAGTGCACCACGGCCTCGGAGCAAGCTGATTGGATGCTGCAGAAACAGCTTCTGGGCCAATCAGAGAGCGGCTGAGCCGACCAATGAGATGTGAGGAAGAGATGAGAGTAAGACAGAGAGTTCCCATCATCAGTGTCACAGAGTGTGTGTTCAGTTGTACATCAGATCAAACACAACTCTGGCAATTAAACAAACACACAACTGTTCAAAGGCAGAAACACGAGCTGATTCAGTCGATATAGACTCTAATAGAGATGGAGGTCAGACCAGTGAAGCAGCAGAGGTTATGGTTGTTGTTGTCTTGTGTGTAATATTGTTGCGTTCACTGACCGGTTCATCTGTCTCTTCTGTCCTCCGTCTTCACCGTCCTGAAGGTCTTTGAACAGATGTTTCTCCTGAAGCCTCAGATCTTCCCAGAGTGCATTATGAAAATTTGGCCAAATGTGTTTGTGTCTTTTCCAGTAAATACTCCAAATCACTGAGCAAAGAAGTGGAGAAAAGAAATGTAATTAAAGGGATAGTTCAACATTTTGGCGAATTGTTCCATTGCCATAATCCCAGTAGGTTCGTTACCTTTAATTCTCGGTGCAAGCTATTTTTAGAACGGCGGAGCAGAGCCGTGAGCTGCTCAGAGCTACACTACGGAGGCTCATTATGGGATTTCTTGGTTTCCCTCATCAAACTCATCAAATACACAATCCAACAACTCCACAACGTACTGATGAACTAATCCATGATGTTTTCCTATTTGTACAAATTGTTTTGAGAAATGCAAATGTCGAGGATGATTCAAGAAATGTACCAAAGCGACCAAGAAAAACTATAATTCCTGATAGACACCTCGAAGGGCAATATTTTTATTGAAACAAATGTGTCTCATATTTGAAATTAAAATGGATTAACAGAAATCCTTTTTCCTTTTCAAAATGTTGCTGCATTTTTTTGACTCGTCAACAAACATAACATTAGTTGTTGTGTGTAATAATGTTGCATTCACTGCCCTGACTGGTTCATCTGTGTTTTCTTTCCTCCGTCTTCACCGTCCTGAGGGTTTCTGACTAGATGTTCCTCCTGAAGCCTCAGATCTTCCCAGAGTGCATTGCCAGAGAAGATGTGAACATGTGGGCAGATGCAGGAGGTTAATGTGTCAAACATTATCAGTGATGTGACAGAAGACACGCCACTGTGTGTGTGTGTGTGTGTGTGTGTGTGTGTGTGTGTGTGTGTGTGTGTGTGTGTGTGTGTGTGTGTGTGTGTGTGTGTGTGTGTGTGTGTGTGTGGCCCCCTGCTGGTCACCTTCATCGCTGGATCTATTTATGTTGTTTATGACATTATGGAAACTAAACAATAGGAAGAGGAAGAGGAGTCTTCTGTTTCTGTCACTGATGCAGCTGAATAAAGTTTCAGTGTCCTGAAACTGTGGCTGTGACATCAGAGCATCATGTGATGTCAGCCGTGCTCCCACTTCACTTAACGTCCTGTTCACGTATCTGACTCTGACCTGAGGTCAGTTCTCCAGCTGCTTATACACCTCATCAAGATCATGACAAACAGGATAAAAGGAACCAAGAAGGGAAAGAAGAAGGGAATGAAGAAGGGAATGAAGAAGGGAACAAAGCCTAGCCAGTGTTGTTGTTCTTCTACTCCTGCTTCTTCTTCTTCTTTTACTTCTACTCCTGCTACTGTTTCTTCTTCTTCTTCTTTCTCCAGACCAGCAGCTGCAGAGAAAACACACAGCCACATCAAAGGTCAAAGGTCAAACAGCTGCACATCAATCTGCAAGACTGGCTGCGTAGTATTACTATGATTAGGGATACCCTCTCCCAGAGCGATGCTGAGAAACTGGTGCATGCATTTATCACTTCTAGGCTGGACTACTGTAACTCTCTCCTGTCAGGGTGTCCAACACTACTTCACTCACTCATCAAACTCATCAAATACACAATCCAACAACTCCACAACGCTCTGGTGGACAAGTTGTGACCTGCACATTCACCACACTATGAGATAATAACACAACGTTACCACACAGAGTTGTTTTAGAGGGAAATTCAGAGACTGGTTATGAAAAACTTGCATGAATTTACCTGCACCGACAATTAAAGGTAACAAACCTACTTCTAAAACTATAGGGATTATGGCAATGGGCCAATTTGACAAAATGTTGAATTATCTCTTAAAAGGAGTATTTCACCCAAAATTGAAAATTCACTCATTATCTCCTCCCCCTCATGTCGACTAAGGGCTGGGAGAAGTTTCAGTGTTCTCCTTCTCTGAGTCACAGGGTCTCGGCGTAGCAGTGCATGTCCATGTAACGGTTGCTAATGGACACCAATTGTCTTCGTAACAAAAACACACACCAAAAAACATCCAAATATGTCTTGTATTGAAGACCCAGAATGCGTAATTGTCCCGAAAAAAAATTAAATAAGTCCATATTTCAAGCTTGTTTTGTAGCGGAAGCTCCTCTTCCTGGTTTGCCGAATTTGGACGAACTGGGAAGAGGAGCTTCGAGAAGTTTCCGCTTTACGTCAATACAAGACAGACATTACATACGAGCAGCATGGAGGTATTTGGATGTTTTCTGAGAAGCTACGTAGGACTCTGAAACTTCTCCCAGCCCTTAGTCCACATGAGGGGGAGGAGATGATGAGTGACATTTCATTTTTGGGTGAACTATTCTTTTATCCAGCCCAAAACCTTCCTGTACAACAGAGCTTTTAGGTAGGGCTGGTTCAGGTAGCTCTGAACCATTTTATAGACTTGGACTGCTGTGACAGCAGATTTCACAGATTACTGTAAACAGACATAAATTCATGACAATAAATAAGAGAATTAAAAAGGGCCTTACATTTATAAATAAGTTGATGTCAGTTGATGAAACATGTCATAATGACTCTATGCATCTGCTCTGATTATGATATGAGACTGTGTGTGTGTGTGTGTGTGTGTGTGTGTGTGTGTGTGTGTGTGTGTGTGTGTGCGTGCGTGCGTGCGTGCGTGCGTGTGTGTGTGTGTGTGTGTGTGTGTGTGTGTGTGTGGTACCCTTTGGTCCTGGCAGCTTCCAGCTCCTGAGCTTCTCTCCCTGCTGCAGCAGCTGTTGGACCTGCAGCTTCTTGTCTTTTGTCTTGTTGTTGAACAGGAGACATCGGCCCTCGAACCAGGTCTTGACCAGGTCTCTCAGGGGGCTTCCGTCTGACTGGTTGACGTAGTTGTCCAGAGACACGGTCAGCTTGTCTCCACCTGTGAAGAGCAGGAAGCTGTTCTTCAGTCCGATGTCTCCAAGGATGCTGATGGACAGATTCACAGCCTTCTCCACCTCCTCAGTGAACCGTCCGACCCGGACCACCACCAGGAACATACAGAGAGAGGAGGAGCTCAGCTGGTTCTGACACCAGGTTCTGATCTGCTGCTCTGATCCAGGTCTTAGGATTCCTGGAGTGTCCACCACTGAGATCTGTTTCCCGCAGACTCGTCCTCTTTTCTCTCTGAACTCTGTGGTCACAGGTCCAAAGGACGGTTTGGATTCAAATGCAGTTCGTCCCAAAATACTGTTTCCTGTCGCACTTTTACCGACTCCTGTGTTTCCCAGAAGGACGATGGAGAGATCTGGATCACGTTGGACCATGGAAACACAGAGACAGAGACAGAGACAGAGACATGATGTTTACAGGTGTGAACAGAACACCCACCCCATCACCAACATCATCATTATCATCACCTACATTGACATCATGAATGATGTGTTAACAGGTGTAAGAGCCATATGGGCAAGGCAAAGAAGATTTCAACATCTTATATTAAATCGTATTTTATAACTAGAAAAAGCATTTCCAACAATGGAAATGGTGTGAATGCTGAAAGCAATGCTGAATGAACTGAAGAAATTGTTGAAACAATGCTGGATGAGCTGACATTGTTGAAAGAAAGAGAGAAACCAAGAAAGTTTGAAGCAACATGACAGAGACTGGTTTTGAACCCATGACCTCATGATCTCCAACCATTTACTCTACCACTCCGCCACAGAGAGCACCCTGATAACAAATACCTGTAACCTATTGAAGGCAGAGAAGGGGAGGTTAATTCTGCCGGTCACAGGGGGCAGCGCGGGACAAGAAATGATGCATAAGAATCATTTAAGCGCTTTACATTTTTCTGCTGTGTTCAAAGTTCCAGTGCAAATCAATAATAATAGTGCATTATCAAGTTTGCTCATGTGACCAGACCAAGTGGTATTGGTTAAAGTTGAAAGAGTTGAGACTTTGAGTAACCACAGAGAGCAGACACTGTGGAATATTGTCATGGATTGTAATTGTGGCACCAGTAATCACTGTGTCTTTTAACGACCACCTGAAACCAATTGAAAGTGGGAGGTGGGAGCAGAATTCAACACAACATAACAACATCACCCATCCTGGATTCGAACCAGGGATCTTTGTGTTGTAAAGCAGGTACATTGAACCCTAGTCTACCACCAGAGTTGGTAATGGAATGCCACAGAGAGCATACTGATGCTGATGTGACACTGATCAATGTGATAACAAACACCTGTAACCAAGCAAATCTAATCACTGTGTCTCTTAACGACCACCTGAAACCAATTGAAGGTAACGGAGGGGAGCAGAATTCAACACAACATAACAACAATACACAACTGGGATTCAAACCAGGAATCTGTGAGTTGCAGAGCAGGCACCTTAACCTCTACACTACAGACAGAGTTGGTAAGAGGACAGGTGGTGAATTTCATTAGCTAGGGGGCTTAGCAGAATTACCGTTACGGGGCGGATAAAAGTGTCAACATTTGTATGATGTTTCTTTATGGTCTAACAAATAATTTTAGCCTAGGAGCCCTGAAAAATTAACTGTAAAATATCATATTACAAAATCATCATTATCAATGAAATATTTCCAAAATATCTGCTTTTTTTAAGCCTCTAAGCATCATAAAATGATTTAAAAAAAATATAAGAATACTCACACAAAATGTGGGTACAGTACATACGTGTGTGTGCTGCATATGTGTGTTTATTATATACTATATGTGTATATTGCATAATGTACATATTGCATAGCTTTATATTAAAAGTGAGAAAGAATAAAAAAAATCTTTTTTTCCCCTCATCAATCTACACCCAGCCCCCCTTAATGACAGCACAAACCCAGAATTTTAGAAATGTTTGCAATTAATAAAAATAGAAAAAATGAGGCTACATATTTAAACATTCAGAGGCTTTGCTGCAATGCTCATGTATGCCAATGTATGCCATTCAGGAGCTGTCAACTAATTGTATTTGATAAATAAATAAAATTAAATAGTTTGGACATGATTTGAAAGACACACCTCAATAAGATACAGTTAATACAGCTCATTTGCATATCTGAGCAAAGTGAGATCCATGAGGTCAAAGGAACTGCCCCAAGAGCTCAAATGTATGAAGACATGGATCTGGACAAGGCTACAAAAAGAAATGTGATAATCCTTCAATTTTCAGGCTGCTAATTATGGGTGGTATGGTGGTGCAGCGGTTAGCACTGTCGCCTCACAGCGGGGGGTTCTGGGTTCGAACCCACTGACTGAGGCCCTCCTCTCCTCAGTGAAGCGAGAGGCTCCAGCTCACTGTGACCCTAGTGCAGGATAAGCTGTGGTCAGTGAATGACATATGAAAGGTTTGAATTTGCAAACAACCACCTAAAGGTTACGAGTAACTCGATGCAGCCTTTCATGTGAGCTTTCATGGGTCCACTCTGCTGTATAGCCCTGATTGGTGGAGGCTGCAGCAATGGCTCATCTTCTGTTACGTTCTTCTTTCTCCCAAAATGACCTGGAGCTCAGATTTTTTTGTTTTTGGGGTTCTTTGTTACCTTTCTGACCAGCTCTCACCAACTCCACCAACTTGTCAGTTTGGCTGGATGGCCAGCTCTACGAAGCGTCCCGGTTGACCCAAACCTTTGATGGAGGCCACTGTGCTCTTAGAAACAATAAGTGCAGCAGGTCTTCTTTTGTAGCCTTGTCCAGATCTGTGTCTTGCTATAATTATGTCTCTGTATTTACTGCAGACGCATCTGTGCAGTTGTTACTGTCAAGAATTACAAGATCTTTGAAATCATAAAACAGAGGATTGCCCATTCTAGTAACAGATAATCAAATTACTACATTCACTAACTTTATTTAATTTATAATAATTCATAATAACTTTGGAATGATAAGGATCCAGCGCCTCTCTACCTCTTCCAGATGCTTTTGCATCTTTGCACAATTAATCAATAATGATACTGTAATGCATGTTTTATACACATCATTTGGAAGGTTACTGGTCAGTGCACAAATTAAAAGCAGATTCAGGTTATACAATGGCCCAAAAAGAGCAAATTAGCGACCACCAATTTCTTCTTAAGACTAAAGAAAACTGACATTTTTCATCATATAATTTGATCAAGAGAATATGGTTATTTATATGGATATTTCAACAAAATTCTGGTGGGCTCCTAGGCTAAAACGGTGTAATAGGTAATGGCCTAGCCTCGTGCAAAATTTCACGCTTTTATCCGCTCCGTATCGGTAAGCCCAAAAAATGGTGCTAAGCCCCCTGACTACATGCACTACACAGAGGACAGCAGAGCAGAGTAGGATTTCAGCTGAATTGCAGAAAAAGTTAAATATTGTAAAAAGTATAAATAGTATGAAAGAGAAAAGTCATAGCATAAAAGTATTCAAGAAGCTGCACATTTTGATATATGAATTGTTAAAACAGCACAAAGTATGAAGGAGTAGTTAGGTGCGCGGAAGAAGTAAGAATAAGTGAAGAGCTCTTTTCCAAAACGCTATAAATCCATTTTAATAGTTTTCCAGAAAATGACATTTTTTACCTAGACCCACCCATTTTGTTAATATTCAATGTATCCTGTTTAAAATGATTGTTGGCTCAGTCTGAACATGTTGAACAATGATTATTAAATCCAACAACAATATTGTTGATAAAAAATTAAAAGTTTATTTTTTTTTTCCAAAACGCTATAAATCCACATTTAAAAAAACAAAAACTGATGGTTTCTGTCTTGAAAAACCAACCAACAAAAAAAGAGAACATCACTGAGTTGCCCGCACATCTCTGTGTGTGTGACTCTGTGTGCTCATGTTGTTGTAAACAAAAATACGTCTTTGCTGTTAAAAAAATAAAAAATCGATCGTTGATTCGGAGGACAGCCAGCATTACAGGCGGGGGCGGGGCGCCTACCGTATGCGGGGGCTGTGGGGGTATACTTAACGGCCCAGTGTCCACCACATAAACAGATACAGTAATTAACACAGAACCCAGAAACTACTGAATGAATGACTGAAAACAAACCTCGGTTCAGCGCACCGCTAAATGGATGGATGCATGGAGCGCTGCGCTCATAGAATTCTGAGGAGAGGGAGGAGATGTCGCGTTTTGGCTAAAAATAGATCTGGCGCTTATCGCGGTTTGGAGGGAAACTGCACCTTGCAGTGCCTTTTAAACAGGGAAATGTAGCGATTTGACGTGATACGTTGATGGAGCAGTGAATAGGCTCAGTACACAGCAAAATGCCGTGACAAACTCATTTTTTTAAAATTTGGCGTTTATCGCGTTTTGGAAAAGAGCTCTTCAAGTATAAAGAAACAAAATGGCCGACCCGAAGAACAATAGTGTGAATGCTTTCAGCATTCACACTAATAATGCTCAAGAAATAATAATTCAATTATTATTATCATTTAGATCCAGATCCAGACATTAAGTGTGAATGGCTCTATGCATCTGATTTTATCATGATTTGAGACTCTGTGTGTGTGTGTGTGATACCCTTTGGTCCTGGCAGCTCCCAGCTCCTGAGCTTCTCTCCCTCATTCAGCAGCTTTCTGACCTGCTCCTCTCGTCGACTCTTGTCTTTTGCCTTGTTGTTGAACAGGAGACATCGGCCCTCGAACTTCTTGACCAGGTCTCTCAGGGAGCTTCTGTCAGATTCGAGGACGTAGTCCTGCAGAGACTTGTTCAGGTTGTCTCCACCTGTGAAGAGCAGGAAGCTGTTCTTCAGCCCGATGTCGTCGAGGATACTGATGGACAAGTTCACAGCCTTCTCCACCATCTCAGTGAACTGTCCGACCCGGACCACCACCAGGAACATACAGGGAGAGGAGGAGCTCAGCTGGTTCTGACACCAGGTTCTGATCTGCTGCTCTGATCCAGGTCCCAGGATTCCTGGAGTGTCCACCACTGAGATCTGTTTCCCACAGACTTGTCCTCTTTTCTCTCTGAACTCTGTGGTCACAGGTTTTAAGGACTGTCTGGACTCAAAGGCGACTCGTCCTAAAATACTGTTTCCTGTCGCACTTTTACCGACTCCTGCATATCCCAGAAGGACGATGGTGAGATCTGGATCTGGATCCATATCCGAGACCTGCTGGGGACAACAGAGAGAGACAAGCATCTGATGCTAGCTTTTAACCTTTATTTAACCAGGAATAATCCCATTGAGATTAAAATCTCTTTTGCAAATCTCTTAGCTGCTGAGAAGCCATACAGATACTGCAATACTGGCACTTGACACTGATTGGATGGTCCAATCACAAATAAGAGTCACATCCTGAAGGTTTTAGGTTGGACGACACCACAGAACCACAGTGTCATACAGGGTAAAAGCAGAGGAGCAGATGTAATGGCAGGAAGGTTGGTGGATAGGTAGGTGGAAAGATGGGTTCACTGTATGAACAGTGACACACTCAGCATGTGAAGACCTGAGTCACAACCTTGCAGGAACACACACACACACTTCCTGGAAACACTGAGCAGTGAGGGATTGGGGTGGTGCTCATCTCCTCATGTCTCTTCCCAGCAATCTTCCCGACTCCTCACCTACCAGGCTGCTGGACTGCCTACTTACCTACTTATCCACCTGCCTACTTACCTACTAAGTAGATGGGTAGGTAGGTTAGTAAGTAGTAAATAGGTAGGAAAGTAGGTGTGACAGTTGAGGTTTCTGTCACTACGCCTCCAATTGATCATGTGCCCTGGCTACTTGGCCAAGGGGATGTCCCTTTCGCTGACTGGCAAGCGTGCGTGACTCTTACCCGGGAAGTGTGGGTTCAATCCCCGCTCCGACCCTCTTCACCTTGCCACATAGGTGTGTCCATACATAAGAAGGTAGGCAGGCAGATACGTAGGTCTAAGAAGGTCTAAGTTCAGAGGATGTTGTTATGATGGTAGGCAAGCAGGAAGGTGTAGGCTATACTACAGGCCAAAAGTTTGGAAGCAGGGTCAATATAGGCAGTGCTTCCCATACATTCATTTATTAGTGGCGGCCTTCCACAAATAATCACGTCTGCCACGAATCGATTTTTCGGCTTTTGGCTCGACCAATGCAATATTATTTCGTTCATTCATCTCCGCATAGCGCTCTTTCAACCTGCAGCTGAGCTTGTGTGGAATGGATTGGACTGATCAGTCCCACAAATCAGTAGTCTCTCATTGATGAACTTGAAGGTGTGGCCGTTTGTCCTGTTTGTCGCACCATGTTGCCACACGAGTTTACCTGAGTGAGGAAAATGAATTTGACTCCTGTCCTGTCACTATGCTTCCAATTGATCATGTGCCCTGGATACTTGGCCAAGGGGATGTCCCTTTGGGTGACTGGCAAGCGCAAATGACTCTTACCCAGGAGGTTCAATCCCCGCCCGGGCCCTCTTCACCATGCCAATTGGTTCCTGTCACTATGCCTCCAATTGATCTTGTGCCTACTTGGCTACTTGGACCAAGGGATGTGCGCATGACTCTTACCCGGGAGGTAGGAGTCATGCCTTGCCACACCTGCAATATCCATTGTGAAAATAATACCACACCTTCGTCCCAGTTTTACTCAAAAATAGATTTTTGCACAAAGTTTGGCCAACATCGTCTGATGGATGAGTTATTACACTAATGTTAAATCCCACAGTGGGATCTACTTCAAATTTATTTTCTGTACAGCTTTACAGCACATAAAAAACTTACTGTGTATGCCATGCTGTTGTTAAAGTCAGAGGAGGTTACTTTGAAGAAAGCAAAGTCTACGCAACAACAACCCAAACACCTGATAATTCTGTATGTCCTGGTAAGTGACTATTTGTAATAATAATGTTTATTTTGCTGCAAAGTATAACAATGAAGCTACAAACAAACAAATCTGATCTTGCTGCCAAACCTTTGGCCTGTAATGTGACTTTATAATGTACCTGTGTATGAGCTGAAGCCTGTTGGAAGCCGGACCTGTTTGTCTTGGCAAACAGGTCCAACTCAGACTGGTGTGTGTGTGTGTGTGCACAGTATGAGTCACATCATTTAGAGGACACATCTTAAATTTATTAGAACAATGGAATTTATAAATGCTATGCAGACCAAGACAGGTGATGTCTAAACTAATACTGAGTTTACAGAGTCACAGAGTTTTATCTCAGCAGATCAGTCATCACTACTAAATTATGTTTCACTAATGCTCTACGTAAAACATGATGAAAAACATGATCCACCTCAGACCTTCACATCTACTGAGGAAAGTCAATGGAAAACCCTTTAAACAGGGAAAACCAGGAGAAACAGAGGAGGATCCCTCACCCAGGACAGACAGACGGGAAAGAGATGTTGTTACAGACAAGAAAACAGTTTATAACAGAGAAACATGGAAAAGTTAACAAGAGCTGAAGGAGGAAGGTTCTGGTAGGAAAGGGAGGCAGGGAGAGCAGGACGACTTAATGGGAGGACTGGACGGCAGACTGGTTCATGGGAAGGGAGGGCAGGCCGGGGAAAAATCCAGTCTAAAACCCTTAACTGAACATCTGGACCAGTTACCAGATGTGTCACCAACAACATGGAGTCACACTGTGTAGCCCCTCAGCCCCCCCCCCTCAACCCCCCCCATCGGACTCACCTGACCAGGAGCAGTTTATAACCACGAAGGTCCGGGTCCAGGACGACAACGAACCGTCTCCCTCGGGTTGAAACAAAGTTGTGTTCTTGTTTCTTTCAGGTATGTTGAGGGAAGGGAGGGGTTAGACAGGAAGCTGTGGCTCCTTCACAATAAGAGCACAAGAGAAAACATTGACTTGTCCACATGCAGCTCTTGGAGAAGGTAGGTTTTATTCTGAAGGGCTGGTGGAATACAGCTCTCTAAAGGTGTGTGATCTGTTGAAGAGCAGCAGTTTGGTGAAGTCAGGACGGAACGGAGGTTTACTGGATGAAGGGAGACAGTCTGTGATTTTGGTGATGGCGGAGGCTCCGACACGCGGTGAGTGTGATAAACAGATTCATAGACTAAGACTTTTTATCGTCTACTTCGTCTTTCACCTGTCACAACACAGTGTTCACCTGTTACGTTGTTTACCTGATGACAGACTAAAGTGATGCTGATACGGTCGTTGTCACTAGAACACATAGTTACAAACTACTGTGTTAACACTCGGAGCCTCTTCAACTCGTGGCCGAAGGTGTAATCGTTTACCTGTCTGTGTCTGAACAGGTGAGAGACCGAGGAGGGGGAGCATGACAGAGCCTTACAACAGTAAGAATCAATTCAAAGCTGGGGAAGTGGTTGTTGGGGGGGGGTTGGTGGGGGGGGGGGGGGTGGGGGGCGGGGTTCTGGCTCCAGAGTCTGACTGGACCTCTGTCTGTTCCAGTTTCAGGACCTAAACTCAGACTGGTTCTTGTTGGGAAGACTGGAGAGGGGAAGAGTTCCTGTGGAAACACCATACTGGGACGAGATGTCTTCAAAGCAGCTGTTGGTCACTCTTCAGGTAACACACACACACACACACACACACACACACACACACACACACACACACACACACACACACACACACACACACACACACAAAACACATTTCTGTATATCATATATTGTACATGAATCGAGTGTGGCTGTTTATATCAAGCTCATATGTAGCCAAAACAAACCCAAACTGCCACTTGGCACTAAAACCTGGGCACTACTGCATTCCAGACGTTTACTTCCTGATAAACAACATTGTTTGTTAACAGTTGATAGACAAACCCAACAGGAACATCTGAGGCATTTAGAGCAGATACACAACGTCCTCACACTGAGTTCTGCTGTCACACCTGAGCCTGACTCAGGATCAGGTGTTTACGCAGAGCAGGAAATGTATTGATTGTTGATAATGCAATTACAACGAGCTTAAAGGAATAGTTCACCAAAAAATGAAACTCAGTCATTATTGCCTCCCTGTCATGCTGATTAATACTCTGGAGTAGTTTTTTATTCTTCGAAGTGAATCTGGAGACCCGGGAGGCCGGTTCCTAGTCCAACTAAAACTTTATATGAGTAATAGGGCCCGACACAAAAACCCTCACTGCTCGTCCACTGCAATCCAAGTGTCCTGAAGGGACATAGTCCAGAATTTACTGGAAACTACCTCATTTAGGACATTTTTACAGCCTAAAGTCTTTAACTGAATATGCCTGCAGTCGCGTTCACGTGATGTATGCGTGCATAGTGCCAGACACAAATCTCTGTCTGTAAAGCAACACAAAAACTCTGAAATATTCCTCCACACCGCGTCCATGGTAACCCAAGTGACCGGAAGGGATATAGTCCAGAACTCTGAACTACGTCATTTAGGCAAGTCCGGTCACGTCTGTGTGCATCATGTGAATGCATTGAGGTTTCATGGTGTTCTGATTTCTCCACATTTGGACCAGCAGACACCGGGTCAGTGTTGCCTCTAGATCAGCTGGACCAGGTTGTAGAGTCTTGAAGACATTTGACCTTTCAAAGAAAGAACTGGAGAAGTGGTCTTCAAGAATCTACAACCAGGTTCAGTTGATGAAGCTTCAGTTTCTCAGAGAACTAAGACCTGGAAGACTGAGGACCTTCACAGACCGTGTGGAGTTTCTGCTGATCACAGATCAGTCAACACACAAACCTGAACATGTTTTTCTCTCCTCAGTGACCCGTGAATGTGCTCAACAGAGCGAGGAGGTGTGGGGCAGACAGGTGACCATCGTCGACACCCCCGGCATCTTTGACACCTTGTTAAATGATGACACAGTGGAGAGAGAAATCTCCAAGTGCATCAACATGTCGGCCCCGGGGCCCCACGCCATCCTGCTGGGTGTCAGGGCAGGACGCTTTACAGAGGAAGACCGAGTAGCCGTTCAGAAGGTGGAGGAGGTGTTTGGGAAAAAGGCCTGGAAATACACCATCGTCCTCTTCACTCATGGAGACGAAGTCGAGGACTTTGATGAGATGCTGGAGGACCCTCCAGATGAGCTGCAGGAGATCCTGGACAAGGTCGACAACAGGTACCACCTCTTCAACAACCATAAAGTCAGTGATCGAAGGCAGGTCCTGGATCTGCTCAAGAAGGTGGAGAAGATGGTGGCTGCCAACAAAGGAAAGTTTTACTCTAACCCCACCTACCAGGAGGTGGTGGAGATGCTGGACCAGAGGGAGGAGGAGCTCACAAAGTTCTACCAGGAGAAGCTGGAGGAGGAGGTGGAAGCTGTGAAGTCAGAGTACGAGAAGAAGCTGAAGGGGGCTCAGGAGGAACGACAGAAGGTGGAGGAGGAACTACAGTGTGAGTTGAAGGAGCTGGGGAGGTACTACGAGGCCTTGCAGGGCGGAGTCAGACACGTGGTGGAGAAGATTGCAGACACTGACCCTTTCGATAAGATCCTGAAGGAGTTCCATGATAATCTGAAGCTGAACTGATCCATGGACACTGCAGCCATATGAGCAGCACACGGCCTCTATGTGAGGCTCAAATTATACTGTAATAGTTGTTACATGCATCCCCACAACACATACGCACATATAAAGCTGCAGAATTTAAAAAAAAAAAAGTTTCTTAAAAAGCTTTAAAAATCTGGGTGGCTGTGTCCCACTGTCATACTTACTGTCATCATCTCACCCAGTTCATTGTTAACAGTTGTTATGAATTGTTACTGTTGTTTCTTTTTCATTTAAAACTAGTGTGACACTTTGAATTTCTGTAACCTGTTCACTTTCATAAAATAAAACCAATTACAATGTTAAAACGTGACTCACTCCTGTGCAGTTAATGATATAAATATCAATGTCATACTGATGCATCCAACGCCACCATGTACCTCAGATCGACCCTGGGACCCTGGCTCAGGTAACCTGACTGCAGGAGCCCACAGGGGGTCAATCTCACCAAGTTCACTTCAGCTTTCCCGAGAAATGGAGCAGCCCTTGATGGCGGCGGGGATTCCCCTGAGGGCATGAGGTGAGCAAGGGCAACTCAATCTGCTTTTGGAACACAGCCTGTGTGTTCATGTGGACAGTGAAGTATCCCAGAATGCACTTCACCCTAAATATCAACAGATTTACTGAGGTTTTAATGTTTTTACCTCTGAGTCTCAAACGTGTCGTAAGTTAACCATCACTGCAGTTACAGTGAGTTCAGTGCTTAATTTGTGCCGATTTGTGAATGAGAACGTCCCATCGCTGTGTGGGTGTGACATGTGCATCAGTGCCTTCAACTGGTTCTGGGGCTCATGTGTCACCATGGACAGAGGTGGTGGTGTGTGTAGTGTGTGTGTGTGTGTATACAGGTGCTACTTGATCGATCGACCTCCTCATGGACAAATTAACCACTAAGTAAGGTACAGTTGGTCTGGAGGTTAAAGGTTACCTGACTTTCAACGAGTCTCCACCTGTGAACAGCAGGTAACAGGTTTTAAACCGTCGAGGTCCGAGGGCTTTGATGGCGGCCTCCACGGCCTCCTGGTCCGTGGTGGAGAACCGTCCGACCTGGACCACCACCAGGAACAGACAGGCAGAGGAGGAGCTCAGCTGATCCAGACACCTTGTTCTGATCTGCTGCTCTGATCCAGGTCCTAGGATTCCTGGAGTGTCCACCACTGAGATCTGATGTGGCTGTTTATATCAAAGGCTTCAGGCTACGTACACAAATAAAAGCTCATATGTAGCCAAAACAAACCCAAACTGCCACTTGGCACTAAAGTCTGGGCACGACTGCATTCCAGACGTTTACTTCCCGATAAACAACATTGTTTGTTAACGGTTGATAGACAGGCATTTAGAGCAGATACACAATGTCCTCACACTGAGTTCACCTGTACACAGGATTGTTGATAAGACAATCAGAACAAGCTTAAAATATACATTTAAGTATCTTGGTGTCCAGATCACAAATGATCTGACCTGATCCACTCAGAGACTGTGCCACCTAAGGAGACTGAAGAAATTCAGAGCATCCAAAGCAAGCACCATAACTTACGATCTATTTCAACCTCACTCAGAACGTCACCACGGTCTTCACCTTGGATGACTCATACCATCAAAGTCGTGCAGAACAGAGGACTCCACCCCGTCCTGGCTCCATCCGGCAGCCGAGAGCACAGCCATGCCCAAAGGAGCCGGAGCCGCCACGTTGACCCTGTAAAAGTGAGCAAAAGTACATGGGGTGGTCCAGGATGCAGCAGCACAAATTTCTGCCACGGGCACACCCTTTAGGGCGGCCCAGGAGGTTGCCATACTCCTCACAGAGTGTGCCACCAGACCACCGGGTATTGGAAGACCCTGCCCCTCATAAGCCTGTGAGATGGTGTCTACCACCCAGTGCGACAAGCGCTGTTCAGAAACAGCAGCCCCCTGTTTGTGTCCCCCAGAGCAGACAAATAGCTGTGAATGTGAGTGCTTTAACAATTGTTTTAAATGATTTGTTTTTATTGAAATCAAGTGGGGTAATTAGGCTCTGAGTAATAAATTATGGCTGGTATCAGGAATTTATTTTACAATTACAAGGATGTGTTGAGAAATTGGGTGCGCGCCAAGTAGGCCCTCAACGCCCTTACGGGGCAAAGCGTGCACATGGCCAAGTCCCCTTCCTGTGCCGTTGGGCCTGGCTGAAACGCACTGATTTCAATTACCTGGTTCACCGTCAGAGGGTTCACCACCTTAGGCAGTAACGCAGAGTTAGGCCACAACAAAACCCCTGAGTCATCAGCCTTCCACCTTAATCACTGCTCACTGGTGGACAAAGCATGTAACTCACTGACTCTTTTGGCAACAGAACAGATTGCCAGCAGGAACGAAGTTTTATGCGACAAGGACTTCAAATCAGCCTGCACCACCGGTTCATACGGCGCTTGTGTCAGTGACCTCAGGACCAGGGAGAGATCCCATGAGGGAGCCCTAAGCACCCTGCCCAGACGCAATCGGCTCCTCTAACAAACCGCGAGACCAAGGGGTGTCTCGCCACTGAGACGCCCCCGACCAGCTCATGACATGCTGAAATCGCCAATGAATACGAACACACAGTGCTAGAAGCTTTCCCAGAATCCAATAGGGATTCAGGAAATGCAGGACGAGGTGCACAGAGCAAGCGGAGGGGTCGACTTGCTGCTGGTGACACTAGTGACAGAACACCTTCCATTTCTGGCTGTAACTTGCCCGTGTGGAAGGAGCTCTAGTGCTCCGAATAGTCTGCGACACTGCCTCGTCTAGCTCCTCAGGCTGGGGCTGCAGAGCAGCCACGCCCACAACTGCAGCACCGCCGGCCTGGGGTGCCAAATCTGGCTCTCTGCCTGGGACAACAGATCCACCCTGATTGGCAGGGGCCACGGTTGATCGTGGACCAGCTGGAGGAGAGCCAGAAACCAGGGCCTCCTGGGCCACCTGGGAGCTACCAACAGAACCCTGTAGTGTCCTGCGAAGGACATGAGGGATCAGAGGAAACGGGGAAAAGCATACAACAAGCCTGTCGGCCACTCGTGAGACAGTGCATCTATTCCCAGGGGAGCCCCTTGAGACTCCAGGGAGAACCATTGGTCGCAATGGGCTGTCTCTGCGGACGCAAAGAGATCAACCTGAGCTCTGCCGAATTGGGACCAGAGCCACGCCACCACCTGTGGATGTAGTTGCCATTCGCCTGGGAGGGACCTGTCCTGGATAGGAGAGTCGCTGCCTGATTCTCCACCCCCAGAATAAAGAGTGCTCTGAGGGACGCTAAACGGGGAAACGCCCACAATAGAAGACTCCTGGTCACCTGGAGACCTTGTTCCCCCCTGGTGATTGATGTGGTAAACCGTGGAGGAGTTGTCCGACCTTACCAAGACACGTCTGCCCCTGACAAAGGGGAGGAGCTCCACCAAGGCTAGGTGGACTGCTCTCAACTCCAGCACATTGATGTGTTGGCCCTGCCAACCTGGGCCCCACACACCTCTCACCGTCCTGCCTTCCCAGACCGCCCCCCAGCTGGTCAGGGAGGCGTCTGTAGACACTACGGCCCGCCATGATGGGAGATTCCCCAATGGAACCCCCACGGCCAAGAGGGCCCTGTCTGACCAAGGGCGCAGTGCCTGGACGAACCGCCGAGTCACTCTGAGTTTCACCCGTCTGTCCTTTTTCAGATGAAGACCAAAAGCATTCAGCCACCTCTGCAGAGGCCGTGCTCTGAGAAGGCCCAAGGGAACCACTTTCACAGCCATCGAAATCATCCCTAATAACCTCTGAAACTGAGTTACCTCCAGCCGCCTGCCCGGCTGAAACTGCTCTGCTAAGACCACCAGATTGTCCACCCTCCAAGGAGTGAGGGAGGCAGACACTAGCTCTCTCACAACCGACCGCACAGCAGATAGATGGCGTATTGACAGCGTAGTACTAACAGTTATTCTGACGGTCCTAAAGATGGCGCCATTGAGATGCTGTGACGTCACATGAAACCCGTCATAATATAATATAATACATCCATGGTGTGTGTGTGTGTTTGTCCCCCTGTTGGTTGTCTTCATCACTGAATCTCTTAATGTTGTTTATGTGATTATTGTTGTTGAGTTGTATTAACCTCAGTTTGTCCACACATGATGCTTTCACTGAATACACGCATGCACACACACACATCACTGAAGGAAACTAAACAATAAATAAACAACTCGATTAATCAATGACAGGAGACATAGAAGATGAGGAAGAGGAGGAGGAGGAACAGGAGACCTTCAGCATCAGTGTTTTTTGTTTCCTCTCTTTATTGAACAAACAGGAGAACATCCTGACAGGAAACAGGTTTAGATAAAGGTTCAGTGCCTTCAGGTCCTGTTTGACTCTGACCAGAGGTCACCTGTCCAGCTGCTTATAGAGCTCGTCAAGACGATGACAAACAGAGCGGAGGTGGTGAAAAGATAAAACATAGGAGGAGAACATCTTGTTCAACATGATGGAAAAGGGGCTGTCTGCTGTTTCTACTGCTGCTTCTTCTTCTGCTGCTTCTGCTGCTGCGACCATCTGGTCCACTTGATCCAGCAGCGTTCTGACCTGCAGCCTGTTTCCTCTCTGAGTGTTGTCCAACACACAGTATCTCCCTCCACACCTGGAGACCAGCTCAGACACCTGTCTGTTTGACCTGATCAGCTGCTCCATGGTCTGACCTCTGAGCTGGTCTCCATGAGTGAACAGGATCATGGCTCTGTGACGAAGTAAACGGTGCCACCCCCTCATCAGAGCCCGGAGCAGGATGGACTCTTCTCTGGACATCCGTCCAACTCTGACCACAAACATCAAGACGTGTTTTGGATCACCACCGTCTCTAAAAGTCTCTAACTCGGCAGTCATCTGATCAGGATCTCCTACTCTGAGTCCAGGAGTGTCCCTCACGGTGACCCAGCGACCCTCCACTGCTGCTGATTCACACACAGTCTCTGTACTGAGGGAATCGAACCCACTGTGTGAAGGGAACCGGTCTGAGTCCAGGATGGTGTTGGCTGCTGAGCTCCTCCCTCCTCCACGTAGACCCACCAAAGTGATCTGTCTGTTCACTTGCTTCACAGATTCCTCCAGACCAGCAGCTGCAGAGAGAACACACAGCAACGTCAAAGGTCAAAGGTCAAACAGCTGCAACACTGTCACAGGTCATCATCATCGAAGGTTACCTGACTTGTGCAGCAGATCCCAGACCTGCTCCTGTCCTCTGTCTTCATTGTTGAACAGATGATAGCGGTCTGAGAACCTCCCGACCACACCAGGCAGAGCAGTGTCTCCTGCCTCAGACAGGAAGTCCTGCAGAGACACGTCCTTCAACGAGTCTCCACCTGTGAACAGCAGGTAACAGGTTTTAAACCGTCGAGGTCCGAGGGCTTTGATGGCGGCCTCCACGGCCTCCTGGTCCATGGTGGAGAACCGTCCGACCCGGACCACCACCAGGAACATACAGGCAGAGGAGGAGCTCAGCTGGTCCAGACACCTTGTTCTGATCTGCTGCTCTGATCCAGGTCCTAGGATTCCTGGAGTGTCCACCACTGAGATCTGTTTCCCAAACACTCGTCCTCTTTCCACTCTGATCTTTGTGGTCACACGTCTCAGAGACACTCTGGACTCAAACGCCACTCGCCCTAAAATACTGTTTCCTGTTGCACTTTTACCGACTCCTGTGTTTCCCAGAAGGACGATGGTGAGATCTGGATCACGTTGGGAAAAGGAAAAAGAAAAAAATGACTGTAAACCTCAGATTTCATTCAATATGACAAAATAGTTGGTACCGTTCTGTTCCCACAACTATCACTGAAATAACTTGAAACTGACCAAAGTAATCACGAATAAAAATGTTGCTTTTGAACTGTGGTTTAACAGAATTATTTCGAAGGCCAAACTAATGAATACTGACCTGGACAAAAATGATGGTAAATATGGAGGTACGAAAAGTTGAAACAAAAAAAAAGACAGAGTTGTTTTAGAGGGAAATACAGAATCTGCTTGCTGAAAAACTGTCCCTGAAGGCAACGTGCATCAGAGGTTTTCCATGAATTTCCCTCTAAAACAACTCTGTGTGGTAACGTTGTGTTATTATCTCATAGCGTGGTGAATGTGCAGGTCACAACTTGTCCACCAGAGCGTTGTGGAGTTGTTGGATTGTGTATTTGATGAGTTTGATGAGGGAAACCAAGACATCCCATGAGCCTCCGTAGCGTAGCTCTGAGCAGCTCACGGCTCTGCTCCACCGTTCTAAAAATAGCTTGCACCGACAATTAAAGGTAACGAACCTACTGCTATGACTATAGGGGTTATGGTGATGGGACAATTGGACTAAATGTTGAAGTATCAGAAACTTGAAAAATATTAATGCAATGAAAACATGTTCTTATTCATTCCTAAACAACAATGGTCGGACAATGTCAATGTTTAATCCCAGCAGTGGTTTTTAAAATGTTCCTCATGTAGAGATGCTTTTGTGAGCTGCGGCTGTATAGGCTGCTATACTGTACTGTACATGTGTGTGTGTGTGTGTGTGGTACCCTTTGGTCCTGGCAGCTTCCAGCTCCTGAGCTTCTCTCCCTCATCCAGCAGCTTTCTGACCTGCTCCTCTTGTCGACTCTTGTCTTCTGTCTTGTTGTTGAACAGGAGACATCGGCCCTCAAGCTTCTTGACCAGGTCTCTCAGGCTTCTGTCAGATTTGATGTAGTCCTGCAGAGACTTGTTCAGGCTGTCTCCACCTGTGAAGAGCAGGAAGCTGTTCTTCAGCCCGATGTCTCCGAGGACGCTGATGGACACGTTCACAGCCCTCTCCACCTCCTCAGTGAACCGTCCGACCCGGACCACCACCAGGAACATACAGAGAGAGGAGGAGCTCAGCTGGTTCTGACACCAGGTTCTGATCTGCTGCTCTGATCCAGGTCCTAGGATTCCTGGAGTGTCCACCACTGAGATCTGTTTCCCAAACACTCGTCCTCTTTTCTCTCTGATCTCTGTGGTCACAGGTTTTAAGGACTGTCTGGACTCAAAGGCGACTCGTCCTAAAATACTGTTTCCTGTCGCACTTTTACCGACTCCTGTGTTTCCCAGAAGGACGATGGAGAGATCTGGATCTGGACCTGGATCCATATCTGAGGGTCATGAGACCTGATGGACACAACAATGAGAGAGACAAGCATCTGATACAAACACAATAGCCATACGAACATGTTACATATTGATACCACAGTCTGTTTACAGTTATTTACACGTGTTAAATTCAGTATAAAAACCGAATTAAATGCTATGGAGACCTCGGCAGGAGTTGTTCATGTTGTTGTTTATGTCTGTTTGTGCAGAGCTCAGTGTTTTATCAACTGTCATCATTACTAATCCCTTGTTTAACCCATCAGTAATCTACGTCACACAGAGAGAGCTCCCATCCGTCCACTGGAGTGACCATCGTCGACACACCCGGCATCTTCGACACCACATTACAAAAACACACAGTGAATAGTGAAATCTCCAAGTGCATCAACATGTCGGCCCCGGAGCCCCACGCCATCCTGCTGGTCGTCAGGGCAGGACGCTTCACAGAAGAAGACCAAAAGCTGTTCAGAAGGTGGAGGAGGTGTTTGGGAAGACTTCTGGAGATAGACTTCAGTCATGGAGACGAGGTCCAGGACTTTGATAAGATGCTGAAGAAGGAGCTGAGCTGCAGGAGATCCTGGACAAGGTCGACAACAGGTACCAGCTCTTCAACAACCACCAAGCCAGTGACCGAAGGCAGGTCCTGGATCTGCTCAAGAAGGTGGAGAAGGTGGTGGACGCCAACAAAGGAAGGTTTTACTCTAACGACACCTACTTGGAGGTGGTGGAGATGCTGAACCAGAGAGAGAAGGAGCTCAGAAAGTTCTACCAGAAGAAACTGGACGAGGAGGTGAAAGCTGAGTCAGAGTACCAGAGTACCGTACAGATAACCCAGTCCATTTGCTTTCTATTTAAATTTCCATTTCTGTCATAGTTATCTCAAGGAAATTTAAATCCAAAGCTTTGGATTTAAATTTCCTTAACATAACTATGATCTGGACAAATGAGAATATTCACAGGCTTCCTGACATCATGTATCACATCTGTATATCCCCATAAGCCTGTAGCATAAGCACTGAAAACTGATCCAGCTGTAAATATGATAGATGATGTTGTGGAGTGTTGTTTGCTCAGGTGTTATTACAGCAGCAGGCCAGCAGGTGTCAGTAAAGCCACTCTGGTGTCAACTCGTCTCTCCTGATGCTGCTTGGAGCCATGAATGTCACGGATCAGGAACTTAGAACAGAACATGAACTCACTGCCATCACTCATACAGTATAATGAAGCAATGGCTAATGGTGATCCTAATAAACAACATATTACACTGTCACAATCTTCTTTAATACAAGGAACAGTTCTGTAATATTATTTGTTTATTGTGTAAAGACATTTTACAAAAAAAACAACTTTTTCAAAGCACAACAAAATAAACTTCATTTAACATGAAACCTTTTGATAAAAGAGTCATTCAAGTAAATCAGGTGCAGTGTTTCCAGGTAAGATCAAGGTTACACACAGTTGTCATGATAACTTTGCAACGTATGTGTAATGGCCTTTCTGTCCTCCAACCACACAACCATAAAGAAAGTCACTTCTACGGCAGCTGATGCACAATGTTGCATGTGATCACGCAGCATGTCACGGTAAAAGAAACCTTGTGGCTTATTGTTACTGTACAAGTTTCAAATGTTCAAATGTTCACCCTAATCAAATGACCCCCCGTGACCTGTAGCGCCTTGCGTCACTTCCTTTTCCCCAGGAAGTGACCAAACATAAACCACCAAACGGAAACACAAACTAAACATCAACATAAAGGTCAAAATGGCTCTTCAATATGATTTCTAATTAATATTAAACATCATAGGACACAGGCCTTCTGTTTGAGCACCTGAGCTACAGCCAACCCTGTGACTCCCACTGCAACTCCTGCAACAACTCCTCGGAGACGACCAGCACACAGTCTCCATGGAAACCAGCCATCTTCTGCCTTCCTCTGAGGACGTCCTCCTGTCTCTTCCTCCACGGCTCTCTCAGCTTCTTGCAACATTTCATTGGTGTAGTAGCTTCGTCCATTCCTCTGAACCATTGCATTGATCTTCTCCAGCAGCTCGCGGACCTGAGACGGACCGTCGTCTCTGTTGTTGAAGACGTGGTGTCCTCCATGGCACTGCCTGAGGACGTCTCTGAGGGTCTCGTTTCGACCAATGAACTCGTCTATGGAGACTCCATCCGCCTGCAGGTCGTCTCCATGGGTGAACAGCACCATGGTGAAACCTGCTGCTGCTTTTCCAAACACGTCCTGGATGATTTTCACAGCTTGTCGTTCGTCTGCTGTGAATCTGTTCGGCTGGATCACGACCAGGAACACGTGAGGACCTGGAGCCGCCAGTGAGACGGATGTCACAGAGTCTTTCTTCAGCTCCTCTTGAGGTCTACCGGCGTCACACAGACCTGGAGTATCGACAACCGTCAGCGTCTGACCATCAAACTTGGATGTTTCCTTCTGACACCGTGATGTCAGTAAAGAAGACAATGTTTTAAACTGAAAAACCTTCTTCCTTAAGATGGTGTTTCCTGACAAACTTTTCCCAGCTCCAGTTTTCCCAACAAGCACGATCCTGAGCTCCGGTTCCTCCGGTTCCTCCAGTTCCTCTGGTTCTGTTGGTCAACAAACACATTATAGATGAACATATAATATAAAGAACAAACAAACAAAAATCAGATTTAACGCTCCCGACACGCTCCAACTCTTTAAACCTCCTGCTGAGGAAGCTCAACTTTGACTGAACTGGAGTTCCTCAGAGAAAATGACGCTGTGTCTCAGGAATTTGAATACTTCCATACTTAGAACAACTACCACTTTGAGTGTGTATGTGTAAGTGTAAGTGTAAGCGCGTGGTGCACTAATAATATACAACATATAACTAAAAGTTGTATGTTGATCGATGAACACTTCCCTCCGTCAGTGATCACCATCTTGGCTACATAGCACAATATAATATATGTAAATCAAATACTGGTGGGCCAATGTTTTAAGAGGAGCTGGCTGACGCGGCGACATAATCGTCACCTCACATTAAACAGGTGGCCCACACAAAGTATGAATAAGACCGTTCATTATTGCTAATTGAGATTACAAACAGGACAAGCCGGTAGATGTGTTGATGGGCGACAGTAGCGCCCAAAAAAGAAGACGTTGGCAACCGTTGTGATTGTTAGTTCCTGTAAATGCACAACAACAGTATTCGATTTGAGACAACACTAACTGTTTAATTTATTCACTACAGAAGTAAGTACATAGTGTTACTGTTCGTAGTAAACTACGTGACAGTGAACTCATGGAAATATTCAAACTGAGACTCAAACACTGAGTATTAGTCAGATCCAGGTTCACACAGGAAACTGGACAGAGACAGAAACATAAATAAGAAGAATTATAACAACTGCAATGTTTCAGCCAGTTAGAAACAACTTCGATAAATATCAACTGATCTAACTTTCCTTTTGATATTAACTATTAATTGTCCCTATTGATTAAACTCTGATCTGAAAGATCTGATCTGAGATCAAATTGACCCTTGTTGGTTCAGTTTGGCCTCAGAACCAGAGGTTGGTCCAGAGGTGAACAGACATGAATAAACCTCTGTAATGACTCAGTCTTCATTTGAACAACACTCTCAGGGGGTTCCTGAACACAACGCCTGACTCACCTGCTCTGACGAGTCCTGACTTCAGCAGCAGCCGTCTGACCTGCGCCTGGTCCTTGTGTTCGTTGTTGAAGAGGTGATATGGTTTCTTAAACCTCTGGACTACATCTGGGAGCGGACTACGTTCCTGTCCAAAGATGATAATATGGTGTTTCCTGAGGAACTTTTACCAGCTCCCGAGTTCCCGAGGAGGACGATGCTGAGATCTGGATCCATGATTTTAGGTCCAAGCAAAAGTCAAACTGTCTTTAAGCCGTCAACAATCAGATCAGAGTACTGTCCTCTTGATGGGCGATAAGTCAAGGGAGAAATGGAAGTCCAACTTGGAAGTCCAACGGGCACCAAGCTCTGGTCTGAACGGTGTAAAAAAAGTCTAACTGCCGCTATACCAGGGACTTTTTGAAGGCTCTTTAACATATGTTTACCTGTTTGTCTTGCCTTCTGGTCCCCAGAATGTGAGAGTTGACAAAAAAAGTTAATTTGCAGACTTCCTAGGTTGAAATCCATGTGGTTTTACGAGCTGTTCCCTCGGTTGACATGTCTTTACGACACCTGGGAACTATATTAATTTGTGGGAAAGGGGTATAATGTGTCTCCTTTAACTCCACAGAAGGGCTGAGCTATTATAACTTTCCTCACCAAATTACTCCACACAAATTGCATAAATATTAACCTGAAATATCCTGCATGTGCTGTGGAAGAGGGCTCATTCCATTAAACTCAATACCGTCTGGATTTTCTGACATCATGACAAAACATCTAGGACTGTCTCTCCCACTAGATCCTCAAATCTGTTTCTCAGAATACACTACAAATATTGATACACAATTATGTTTGTGTGTTGCCAGGAAGTTGCTAGCACTTTATATTTCAATGTTTGTTTTGTTATTGTTATCTATCTGTCTTTATCTAAATCCACATCTAAATCAATAACATGACCTGGTCCTGCATTGCTGCAACCCCATTCCACTTACATCCCCCCACTTCTTTTTTTTCTTTTCCTTTTTTCTCTTTCTCAGTCCACAGCCCCATATACCACGCACTTTATACCTCTACTCTGCACTTAAAAACTGTGACACCAGCACTTTACATTAGACACTTGCACTTTACCTTGATCTGCTGCTCCGACTATAACTTTGATTGTAAAATACTGTGAAATGTGTTATGTGGTTGGTTGTATTATTGTATTATTGTTGTATTAGTTGTATCACTGTATTACTGTATTTTATAACTGAACACTGTATTGCTCTTAACTTGTTTGTACTTTTATTTTAGCCGGGGGGGACTGCCAATGGGAATTAGCCAATAGGCTACATTTGGGCACATCTGCCTTTGTTTTTAAATGCATAATGATGTGCACTGTCCCTCCTTACCAAATAAATAAATTGAAATTGAAATTGAAATTGAAATTTATTAACTGTGACATGTGCTGCTGCCTTTCTTGGCCAGGTCTTGATCTCAATGGGTCTTTTATCCGGTTAAATAAAGGTTTTAAAAAACTACATTTAAAGAGAAGAAAGTCTCAGCACACCGCACACCTGAAAATGCAGGTGCGTAGGAAGGGGGCATAACCCAAGACGCAAAGTTTTTGGAAAAAGCTCCTGCACACTGTCTCACTCTTCACTTATTGGCAGCAACGTTTCGGTCAGTGTATGACCTTCATCATGCACATGCTGCCTTAATAAAATAAGTGAAGAGTGAGCTTTTTCCAAAAAACTAAATTTAAAAGTGCATAGCCATCACATGTAAGTCTGACTCCCAACTCCCTGTAGGACGATGGGTTTAGGAATGAAAAGCTGTGTTCCACTTGAAAAAAATACATTTACACTCAGAAATGAGTGGCTATGACACTTTCACAGAGATGTGACAGCCTTGTTTCACATACATGGACACCTTACCAACTTCTATAGTGGACAGGTTATAGAAAGATTATTAAATTTACAACCCATTTGTCATCAATACTAAGGACTGTCTGTCTCACCTTTTTGTCAGTCTTTTCCCCTCTCTCTCTGTGTTTGTTGTTGGGTGGGCTAAGGAAGGGGTCTGCAGCTCTGTTTCTGTATTTTCATGTATATCATGTTAATTAAGTTGAAAACTGAAAGTAAAATATTCTAAAAAAAAAAAAAAAAAGAAAGAAAGGTCAGAGTCCAAAGACCACCTCAACATCAGCAGCACTTTGTCTCCATGACGTCTTGTTCCTGGGTGGACCGTCCAACACCAAGAACCAGCAGCAGAACAACGTCCTCCTGATGATCCGATAATCCTGGTATCGATCACTCTTTCCACTTTTACTGACTCCCTTGTTTCTCTAGACAGTGGAGGTGGACATGAGAGACAAGAGGAGACACATTAGTTTCTCCACATGTGTGTGAGTGTAGATTGTAGAAGATTCAGTTTCCTGTCAGAAGGACAAGGAGACATGCTGACAGAGACAGATGTTCCAGATGTACTAACAGCTAACACAGGCTGATACTAACATGATACAAACTCTGCACCATCCAAGTCGGTGAGTGAGCAGAGCCCCATATTATGCCCCTACAATTTGAAACAGTGCAAGTAAATTTTTAATTCACTTGCTCATGTAGGCCTACAACCAGTAAATATGCAGTGTCGTTTGTCTGTTTTTTAGCACTGGTGAAAGGTGGAGGGGGCGACTAGAATCTGGTGTCTGTTATTAGAGGGTCATGAATGAAATGGATGTGAACATTTGCTTTGCAAGTCGATACCGCGTGCGCCCTTAAAGGGATAGTTCAACATTTTGGAAAATTGGCCCATTGCCATAATCGCTATAGTCATAGCAGTAGGTTCGTTACCTTTAATTGTAGGTGTAAGCTATTTTTAGTACGGCGGAGCAGAGCCGTGAGCTGCTCAGGGCTATTCTATGGAGGCAAAGGGAATTTCTTGGTTTCCCTCATCAAACTCATCAAATACACAACCCAGCAACTCAAAAGCGCTGTTGTGGACACGTTGTGAGCTGCAGAACCACCACACTATGAGATAATGACGGAACGATACGAAACGGAGCCGTTTTCGAGGTAAATACAGGGTAAATGCGGAGACTGCTTGCTGAAAAACTGTCCCTGAACGCAACGCGCATCAGCGGTTTTGCATGAATTTACCTCTAAAACAGCTCCGTCTCGTAACGTTCCGTCATTATCTCATAGTGTGGTGGTTCTGCAGCTCACGTGTCCACAACAGCGCTTTTGAGTTGCTGGGTTGTGTATTTGATGAGTTTGATGAGGGAAACCAAGAAATTCCCTTAGCCTTCATAGAATAGCTCTGAGCAGCTCACGGCTCTGCTCCGCTGTTCTAAAAATAGCTTACACTGACGATTAAAGGTAACGAACCTACTGCTATGACTATAGGGGTTATGGTGATGGGCCAATTTGCCAAAATGAGCGCTACATTTTTAAGTTGGGGGCCACTGTGCTTAATGGGGGGGGGGGGTGTCAGGAACGAGAAGACACACCTCTCTCTCAGATCTCTATCACACAACGTCTCTCTCTCTTTCACACACACACACAAGCCACGCGGTCTCGAGGGAAACTCGTCATGTGTTTAAAGTTCACTGAACAGACACTCACCTGTCCAGGTGAAACGAGATGACGACGTCAGAAAACAGCGCGATCTCTGTCTTTTCTCCTACTTCTCGTCTTTTCTTTTCTTTCGGTTTGAAGGCGGTTCTTTCTTCTTCTCCTTCCGCCAGAGGACAGCCTATACAGCGGTGAATGGAGGCATCGCCCCCTGCTGGACGTTGGTCTGGACCAGGACTGAACTGAATCCAATGTAATGGGAAGGGCCATAACTGGACTAACTGGACTGGACCGTTTGCTAGTCTGAGTCATATAAACACACTGATGTTTGCACAACTGTAGAATAAAAAATAAATGATATAAAAATAAAACATGTGCTAGTGTGGTAGAAAACCCACTCAAGGTAACATGCAAATAACAAAGCAAAACAAAAAGTAAACGTTAATATACTTACTATACTATAGCTGTATAGGATTACATACAAAGCAATACAAAATAGAGTACAATTAAGTTAACTACAATTAATTGTAAGTTAAATAAAAAACAAAAATGAATTCACAAGGCATTACAGAATCTGAATTATGTAGGCCTACAACAATGTTTTGTATCAGAGCTTTTTTTAGTTTGAAGTTTGAATCTGGGCAAAGACAGAGAATTAGTAAATAAATGCATATTTCTGTTGCATATCCAACATAGTGTTGACACCTCAGATCAGTCAGCAGGGGGCAGCAGAGTCTGCACTGTCAATACTGTGTAGGCCTACAGTGGGTTCACGGTACACATTGTATATTGTATGCAGTTCACAGTATGAAGAGGTTCTGTATTTTTCAGTCACTACAAAGTTTCACTGTGAGGTCACATTAACAGAAAGAAACAACACAACGTAGACACTGTGGACCTGTTTTATTTGTGTCAGTTTATTGTTGTTGTTGGTTTGTGTTGATTGTCTGGTGGATACAGAGCTGCTCACCACAACAAATGAACAGGAGTGTGTGATTGACATAAGACATTGACATAAGAAGAGGAAGGAGGAGAGTCCTGCAGCATTGGCAGCTCATCCTGAGAAGAAACAGGTTTAGCCTAAATAAAGTTTCAGATGTTCAAACCTCAGAGTTTAGGTCAATGCAACATTTATACAACAGATACCCAACACATAACCACTACTGTGTCACTCGTTCAGCCGTTTAAGGGTCTCGTCAACACGACGACTAAACTTCATAAGGGATTCTTTGATCTCGATCAACACTGGGAAGTCATCAGAACTCATCCACAAATCTTCTCGTCTTTTTGCCCTGCGACAGTTTTCTTCTTCTTCTACTGCTTCTGCTGCTGCGACCATCTGGTCCACTTGATCCAGCAGCGTTCTGACCTGCAGCCTGTTTCCTCTCTGAGTGTTGTCTAACACACAGTATCTCCCCTCACATATGAAGGCCAGCTCAGACAGCTGTTTGTTTGACATCATCAGCTGTTCCATGGTCTGACCTCTGAGCTGGTCTCCATGAGTGAACAGGATCATGGTTCTGTGACGAGGTTCAAAAAATGGTAAACGGTGCCACTGTTTTAACAGAGCCCGGAGCAGGATGGACTCTTCTCTGGACATCCGTCCAACTCTGAACACAAACATGAAGATGTGTTCTGAGACACAATCAACTATCATTCTCCATAACTCAGCAGTCATCCGATGAGGATCTCCCACACTGAGTCCAGGTCTGTCCATCACGGTGACCCAGCGACCCTCCACTGCTGCTGATTCACACACAGTCTCTGTCCTGAGGGAATCGAACCCACTGTGTGAGGGAAACCTGTCTGTGTCCAGGATGGTGTTGGCTGCTGAGCTCCTCCCTCCTCCAGGTAGACCCACCAGAATGATCCTCCTTTTCACCTCCGGACCAGCAGCTGCAGAGAGAACAAACAGTCACTAAAAGGTCAGTAGTCAAAAGTCACAGGTGGATCAGACCCAGACCTGGATCTAACTGGGCCAGAGCTGTAAAGAACTAATTCTCACACTCAATCTCCTTTTAGAAACCCTCGCAAACCGCATGCTTTGCATCTCAGCTCCGCCTCCAGAGCCTCGAGCATCTGAAAAAACAACAACTTAAAACTACACTAAGCTAATGTGCTAACAGCCATGTATAAAGTGAGAAAAGTGAGAATGTAGGTTAAACAACAGATCACTTTGTCTTGCTAAAGTCAATTTGCCGCTCAGCATTACTCCATGATCTTCTCCTTTCTGTTTGTGTATTGTGTTCTTGTAGAACGGAACCTCCAACATTATTTTGTCTCGTTACCTGTAGGACCCTCCGACTGTTTTCCCAGTGCCCCCACTTTGAAAACCACTGAGCTAACTGACCCATGTGAGAGAGGACGAACCACTAATCATCGATTAACTCTAATGTGGTAGATCCACGTTATCACAGCTGGTTGTGATGTCACACATTAACTGTAAATATTAATGGCTCTAAGCAACTGATTTGATTATGATTTGAAACTGTGTGTGTGGTACCCTGTGGTCCTGGCAGCTTCCAGCTCCTGAGCTTCTCTCCCTGCTGCAGCAGCCGTTGGACCTGTTGGACCTTCTGCTTCTTGTCTTTCACCTTGTTGTTGAACAGGAGACATCGGTCCTCGAATTTCTTGACCAGGTCTCTCAGGGAGCTTCTGTCCGACTGGTTGACATAGTCCTGCAGAGACTTGTTCAGGTAGTCTCCACCTGTGAAGAGCAGGAAGCTGTTCTTCAGTCCGATGTCTCCGAGGATGCTGATGGACACATCCACAGCCTTCTCCACCTCAATAGTTAACCGTCTAACTTGGACCACCACCAGGAACAGACAGAGAGAGGAGGAGCTCAGCTGGTTCTGACACCAGGTTCTGATCTGCTGCTCTGATCCAGGTCCTAGGATTCCTGGAGTGTCCACCACTGAGATCCATTTCCCAAACACTCGTCCTCTTTCCTCTCTGATCTCTTTTGTCACAGGTCTGAAGGACTGTCTGGACTCAAAGGCGACTCGTCCTAAAATACTGTTTCCTGTTGCACTTTTACCGACTCCTGTGTTTCCCAGAAGGACGATGGTGAGATCTGGACCTGGACCTGGATCCATATCTGAAGATCATAAGACCTGCTGGGGACAACAGAGAGAGACAAGCATCTAATGCTAACTGCTGAGAGTTCATACAGATACTGCAACACTGGCACTTGATTGATGGCATACTGATTAGACAGTTGTCCAAGCAGAATGCCATGAACCTTCTGGAAATGAAAACGCAGTGACTTGAAGTGGAAGGAGTCGGTCCATGCACGGGGAGAACATTCAAACTCCACACAGAACCGGCCAGTGGGTTCAAACCCACAACCCTCTTGCTGTTAGGCGACAGTGCTAACCACTGCACCACTGAGCTGCCCTGGTAATACATACAGTATTTTTGTATTGGATTTTCTTTGTCAAAGTGATGACTTCAGGCCTAATTTATACAAACTTTACTGGCAATTTGAAAGGCTTTCTTCAGGTCTATTTTATAATGTTTATTTTTACACTTAGAATATATCATTCATACACGAGATTTTTATTCATCCATTAAATGCAAACGTATTGAAAACGGCTTAAAACTGAGATTTTTCAAAGCTCCATTCTTTTTGACATGTGGACTAGTATTTGTCACGTTGCACGCCGCAGCTATTTGTTAGGTTACTATATGTGACAGTTGAGGTTCCTGTCACTATGTCTCCAACTGATCATGTGCCCTGGCTACTTGACCAAGGGGATGTCCCTTTGGGTGACTGGCAAGCGTGCATGACTCTTACCCGGGAGGTGTGGGTTCAATCCCTGCCCGGGCCCCCACATTCAGTAACCTAATTTGCTACGGGTGCTTTCACACCTGGATTGATTGAACCAGCTGTTCCAGAACAGGGAGCGAGGTTTGTTTCGTCGCTATGCCCTATCCACACAAAATGTTTGATAAACACAGCTTTTTTCTTCCGGTTTGGGTGTCCGTAAACACGCAAAGTATTGAAAACAGCTTAAAACTGAGATCTTTAAAAACTGGCTGAGATTTTTAAAAATGCTGTATTTATTTTGACGTGTGGACAAGAAAAATGGTTATTCACGTATTTGTCACCTGGGTAAAAGCCATGTGTGCTGACTATTCGATGAAAGGGATATCCCTTTGGCCAAGTAGCCAGGGCACATGATCAATTGGAGGCATAGTGACAGGACTACTACCTGCTGGACTTGGTGTCCAGCAGGAGGCCTGTCCTGCTTCTGTTTCCGGGGTCAAGCAGGCAAACCATCCTGCTCCTGTTTCCTGGGTCCAGCAGGAGGCCTGTCCTGCTCTTGGACTGTGTTTTTCGTTCCATGTTATGTTCCTGTTTTATTTTGAAGTCTATGTCCCGCCCGCCCTCCCGTAGGCCCACCAGAAGGGGCCGGTGCATTGCAACTTGGGTGGCGGTCGTGGGCGGGGACCCCGACGGCCAAATCCTCGGACAACGACTCTGGCTTTAGGGACATGCAATGTCACCTCACTGGGGGGGAAAAAGCCTGAGCTGGTGCGGTTGAGAGGTATCGGCTAGAGATAGTCTGGCTCACCTCCACGCACAGCCTGGGCTCTGGAACCCAACTCCTTGAGAGGGGTTGGACTATTTTCCACTCTGGAGTTGCCCATGGTGAGAGGCGGCGGGCTGGTGTGGGCTTGCTTATAGCCCCCCAGCTCAGCCGCCATGTGTTGGAGTTCTCCCCTCTTAACGAGAGGGTCATTTCCCTACCTGTTTTGATTGCACCACCTGTGTCTTCCCTTGTATTGAAAGTATTGAAATTGTTTATTTGGATAAAACCCCTTGAGATGTACCATCTCGTTTTCCTTGTGTCTTTAGCTTCAGACTACAATTGACCCTTCACGTAAGCCCCGCCCCCCTTGGTTATTGTTGCTACGCCGGGCAAACTTTCACTCCCAGCCATGCTCCTGGCAATGTTTGGTATCGATTTCAAAGGAAATGTCAGCAAATTTTGCACCGGAGGATAAAACATCTGTTCAACGACACGACTGGACAGTGTACAGAGCAGCAGTAACGGCTGGTAACTTTACTGTCTATCAACCCACAAAGACTTAGGTCATCTCACTGATAATGAAACTTTATCAAACTGCAAGTTTTGGGCGATTGTGAACCACCTACAGCTTTCGCTGCTGTTTTTTTTCTCCCACCGTTGTGTCAGTCAGTGAAAGCAGTCCCTACCTGGAGGATCCCTTGCCTAAAAGCCCAGGTAAAAGCCCTAAAGTACAGCTGTCATGTCGGAGGTGAACGTATGGTTATCCCCATATTTACACTTGCTCAAGTCGAAAAAAAAGTCTCTGTATCTGAACATCTCTATATTGATGCTGCCGCCGCCACCACCGTAGTAGCAGCAGCAGAAGTAACAACATCCTTCTCTACAAACAAATGTTTTTCGTCCCAGCAAACGTAATCACTCACCGCCGGGGGCTTGCCAGGCCTATAGTTACGGTTGCTAATGTAGGATTGGACAATAGCTGTTTGTGGGAGGAGTTCGCGAAGGGTCAATTACGCGTGTCCGGCTATTTTCATAAACGGACATTTCACCCTCTCCATTTACAAAAATAACTGCGTGCACACCAGTTCGTTTTCAGAAAAGTTTTCGTTTACACTAATCCATGTGGAGCAGATCTCGGCAAGCAGGCACTTCTCGGCATAACACCAGGACATCACAGAGACAGTCTATGTCCCGCCCGCCCTCCCGTAGGCCCACCAGAAGGGGCCGGTGCATTGCAACTTGGGTGGCGGTCGTGGGCGGGGACCCCGACGGCCAAATCCTCGGACAACGACTCTGGCTTTAGGGACATGCAATGTCACCTCACTGGGGGGGAAAAAGCCTGAGCTGGTGCGGTTGAGAGGTATCGGCTAGAGATAGTCTGGCTCACCTCCACGCACAGCCTGGGCTCTGGAACCCAACTCCTTGAGAGGGGTTGGACTATTTTCCACTCTGGAGTTGCCCATGGTGAGAGGCGGCGGGCTGGTGTGGGCTTGCTTATAGCCCCCCAGCTCAGCCGCCATGTGTTGGAGTTCTCCCCTCTTAACGAGAGGGTCATTTCCCTGCGCCTCCGGGTCGGGGATAGGTCTCTCACTGTTGTCTCGGGCCTACGGGCCGAACAGCAGTGCAGAGTACCCGGCCTTCCTGGAGGCCCTGGGAGGGGTGCTGGAAAGTGCTCCAACCGGGGACTCCATCGTTCTGCTGGGGGACTTCAATGCCCACGTGGGTAGCGACAGTGTTACCTGGAGAGGTGTGATTGGGAGGAACGGCCTCCCCGATCTGAACCCGAGTGGTGTTTTGTTATTGGACTTCTGTGCTAGCCACAGTTTGTCCATAACGAACACCATGTTCAGGCATAAGGGTGTCCACCAGTGCACGTGGCACCAGGACACCCTAGGTCGGAGGTTGATGATCGACTTTGTAGTCGTATCATCTGATCTCCGACCGTATGTCTTGGACACTCGGGTGAAGAGAGGGGCTGAGCTGTCAACTGATCACCACCTGGTGGTGAGCTGGATCCGCCGGCAAGGGAGGAAGCTGGTCAGACCTGGAAGACCCAAGCGTGTCGTGAGGGTCTGCTGGGAATGTCTGGCTGAATCCCCTGTCAGGGAGGTCTTCAACTCCCACCTCCAGGAGAGCTTTGACCGGATTCCGAGGGAGGTTGGAGACATTGAGTCCGAATGGACCATGTTCTCCACTTCCACTGTTGACGCGGCCAACCGGAGCTGTGGCCGTAAGGTCTCCGGCGCCTGTTGCGGTGGCAATCCCCGAACCCGGTGGTGGACGCCGGAAGTAAGGGATGCCGCCAAGCTGAAGAAGGAGTCCTACCGAGCCTGGCTAGCTCGGGGGACTCCCGAGGCAGCTGACGGGTACCGGTTGGCCAAACGGGCGGCAGCCCGGGTGGTCGCGGAAGCAAAAACTCGGGTCTGGGAAAAGTTCGGGGAGGCTATGGAGGAGGACTACCGGGTGGCCCAGAGGAAATTCTGGCAAACCATCCGACGCCTCAGGAGGGGGAAGCAGTGCTCCGCCAACACTGTTTACAGTGGAGGGGGGGAGCTGTTGACCTCGACTAGGGATATCGTCGGGCGGTGGAAGGAATAGTTTGAGGATCTCCTCAATCCCACTGACACACCTTCCACCGAGGAAGCAGAGGCTGAGGACCCAGAGGTTGATTCATCCATTACCCAAGCTGAAGTCACTGAGGTAGTCAGGAAGCTCCTCAGTGGCATAGCAGCGGGGGTGGATGAGATCCATGAGTACCTCAAGACTCTGGATGTTGTGGGGCTGTCGTGGCTGACACGCTTTTGCAACATCGCGTGGAAGTTGGGGACAGTGCCTCTGGATTGGCAGACCGGGGTGGTGGTCCCCCTCTTCAAAAAGGGGGACCGGAGGGTGTGCTCCAACTATCGGGGGATCACACTCCTCAGCCTCCCGGGGAAAGTCTATTCCAGGGTACTGGAGAGGAGAATTCGGCCGATAGTCGAACCTTGGATCCAAGAGGAACAATGCGGTTTTCGTCCTGGCCGTGGAACACTGGACCAGCTCTATACCCTCCACAGGGTGCTCGAGGGCTCGTGGGAGTTTGCCCAACCAGTCCACATGTGTTTTGTGGATCTGGAAAAGGCATTCGACCGTGTCCCACGTGGCATCCTGTGGGGGGTGCTCCGGGAGTATGGGGTCGGAGGCCCTCTGCTGAGGGCTGTACGGTCCCTGTACGACCGGAGCAGGAGCTTGGTTCGCATCGTCGGCAATAAGTCAGACCTGTTCCCGGTGCATGTTGGACTCCAGCAGGGCTGCCCTTTGTCACCGGTTCTGTTCATTATTTTTATGGACAGAATTTCTAGGCGCAGCCAAGGGCCGGAGGGGGTACGGTTCGGGAGCCACTTGATTTCATCTCTGCTTTTTGCGGATGATGTTGTGTTGCTGGCTCCCTCGAGCCAGGACCTGCAGCAGGCGCTGGGGTGGTTTGCAGCCGAGTGTGAAGCAGCTGGGATGAGAATCAGCACCTCTAAATCCGAGGCCATGGTTCTCAACCGGAAAAAGGTGGCCTGCACCCTCCAGGTCGGGGGAGAGACCCTGCCTCAGGTGGAGGAGTTCAAGTATCTCGGGGTCTTGTTCACGAGTAAGGAGCGCGAGATCGACAGGCGGATCGGTGCAGCGGCTGCAGTTATGCGGTCATTGTATCGGTCCGTCGTGGTGAAGAGGGAGCTAAGCCGAAAGGCGAAGCTCTCGATTTACCGGTCGGTTTACGTTCCCAGCCTCACCTATGGTCATGAACTCTGGGTAGTGACCAAAAGAGCGGGATTGCGATTACAAGCGGCTGAAATGAGCTTCCTTCGCAGGGTGGTGGGGCGCTCCCTTAGAGATAGGGATAGAGGAGCTTGGTCACCCGGGAGGAGCTCGGAGTAGAACCGCTGCTCCTCCACATCGAGAGGAGTCAGCTGAGGTGGCTCGGGCACCTGTATAGGATGCCCCCTGGACGCCTCCCTCGTGAGGTGTTCCGGGCATGTCCCACCGGGAGGAGGCCCCGAGGAAGACCCAGGACACGCTGGAGTGACTACGTTGCTCGGCTGGCCTGGGAGCGCCTCGGGGTGCCCCCGGAAGAGTTGGAGGAGGATCCCTGGGGATCCCTGCTCCGACTGCTGCCCCCGCGACCCGGTCCCAGATGAACCGGCAGATAATGGATGGATGGATGCATGTCTTACTCCTATCTTCCTGTTTAGTTTCCCGGCTGTTTGATTACCTACCTGTTTTGATTGCACCACCTGTGTCTTCCCTTGTATTGAAAGTATTGAAATTGTTTATTTGGATAAAACCCCTTGAGATGTACCATCTCGTTTTCCTTGTGTCTTTAGCTTCAGACTACAATTGACCCTTCACGTAAGCCCCGCCCCCCTTGGTTATTGTTGCTACGCCGGGCAAACTTTCACTCCCAGCCATGCTCCTGGCAATGTTTGGTATCGATTTCAAAGGAAATGTCAGCAAATTTTGCACCGGAGGATAAAACATCTGTTCAACGACACGACTGGACAGTGTACAGAGCAGCAGTAACGGCTGGTAACTTTACTGTCTATCAACCCACAAAGACTTAGGTCATCTCACTGATAATGAAACTTTATCAAACTGCAAGTTTTGGGCGATTGTGAACCACCTACAGCTTTCGCTGCTGTTTTTTTCTCCCACCGTTGTGTCAGTCAGTGAAAGCAGTCCCTACCTGGAGGATCCCTTGCCTAAAAGCCCAGGTAAAAGCCCTAAAGTACAGCTGTCATGTCGGAGGTGAACGTATGGTTATCCCCATATTTACACTTGCTCAAGTCGAAAAAAAAGTCTCTGTATCTGAACATCTCTATATTGATGCTGCCGCCGCCACCACCGTAGTAGCAGCAGCAGAAGTAACAACATCCTTCTCTACAAACAAATGTTTTTCGTCCCAGCAAACGTAATCACTCACCGCCGGGGGCTTGCCAGGCCTATAGTTACGGTTGCTAATGTAGGATTGGACAATAGCTGTTTGTGGGAGGAGTTCGCGAAGGGTCAATTACGCGTGTCCGGCTATTTTCATAAACGGACATTTCACCCTCTCCATTTACAAAAATAACTGCGTGCACACCAGTTCGTTTTCAGAAAAGTTTTCGTTTACACTAATCCATGTGGAGCAGATCTCGGCAAGCAGGCACTTCTCGGCATAACACCAGGACATCACAGAGACAGCAGCTGGTCTGCAGAGCTACTCGGCCGGCCAACCTCCATCGTCATCCCGGGGGACAAAACTTGGACAAAACTGGTTAAATTATTTTTAGGAGATAAATGTTGGTCTCATTGATGAAATCTAACAATTGTGCCAGTAGCATTAGCCCTCCCTTTGTTTTTGTCCAATTGTTTACTCCCCTGTTAACCCCCAACCGTGACACCTGTTTCACTGTTCTATCAGACCACTGTTTTTACTTTTTCGTTTCACTCCTACGCAACTATAGTGAAACACCTTCACAGGACAAGCATCACCAGTCCAGACTAATGTGGGTTTGTTACATGTGCTTATTGTTGCATGACTAGAATCTCAGGCAACAGTGCAGAAATGAAATGAGCCTCCACAAACCTTTTCTTTTCATCATCTACTTTGCTACAAAATAACATGATAAATCAATGGTAAAATAAACAACATATTATATACCATTTAGTCTCGATCAAAATCTAAATTATGCACTCATCCAGATGGTCTTGGTCCAGATGACAAAGTGACAGTTATCGGTTCCAGTAACCAACATTTGTGTTTATACTTGCAGATAGTACTGGTGTGTCTTCTTTAAGGGGGGGGCATACGTCAGTCCGACTGCCCCAAAGTCCGACTGCTCATTTCTCCGACTTCCCATTCTGCAGCGTTAAGGTTAGGTTTAGGGTAAGGTTAAGGGTTAGGGCTACTTAAGTCGGAGAAATGGGAGGTCGGACTAATGGACGCAAAAATGAAAAAAATGTATGGTCGGAGAAATGGGTATCGGACAGACGTGTGGTCGGAGAAATGGGTAGTTGGACAGACGCCATGCGCCCTTCTTTAAGGTTACCCTCAGTTCCTGTTGGCCCTAACTCCTCTGTTTACTGATGGGTTAGAGATCTCAGCTGCCCCGCCCGTCCGCCATTTTGAAAGGGTACATCTGCGGCACCTGTTCTATTTGATTCGGACTTGGATCAGCCAGAGGTCTCTGGTACCATCAGTGGCCCCCCAGTGACCTGGGCTCAACATGATCCAGTCTGAGACCCTTGACTGAACATCTGCACCAATGTCTGCACCAATGTGTTAACACATTGGCACCAATGTGTTAACACATTGGTGCAGATGTTATACAGAGTTACACTGTCCCCCAGTGTGTAGCCCCTCAGCCCCACCCCCCCACCCCCGGGACTCACCTGACCAGGCAGAGCAGCTTATAACCACGAAGGTCAGGGTCCAGGACGACAATGAACCGTTTCCCTCGGGTTGAGCCAAAGATGTGTTCTTTTTCCTTTCACTTATGTTTGGGGATGGGAGGGGGCTCAGTCAGGAAGCTCTTGCACCTTCATACTAAAAGCACAAGGGAAAACACTGACTTGGACATACTGTCCACAAGCAGCTCTTGAAAATGTTGGTTTTATTCTGAAGGGCTGACCGGATATGGGTGTGTAACAGTGCAGGTCTGTTATTGTGCAGCGGTTCGGTGAAGTCAGGGCAGAGGAGATGATCGATAAAGTGAGAGAGTACACTGCGGCTTCACTGACACACGCCCTGTATTCTCCACTTTCACTTTCACTTACGCCAACTGGCCATAATCAGGAATTAATGGACGACGCAGAGGCGTGGAAATCCATTACAGTTTTTCACAGTCGCTTTGGTACATTTCTCAGATCATAATTGAAATTCTCAAAACTACTTACAAGTAGTTTTGAGATTCGGACTTGTACAAGTACGTTCTTCACATCACTGTCACATCAAAAAAAAACTGTTTCTAATTGGAGCAAGTTGCAAATGCTTTGGTATATTCAAATGATTATGTAGTATAGAATGGAATAGAAACTTTATTGTCATTGTATGTAGACTACAATTCACTGCTGTTTCCAAATTATCAATTGCTTATGTCATGTTGTCGAGCACATTTATATACATTTCCATTGGACTTTTTTTCTAAATCTGTCCTGAATTGGTAAATTGCCAATTGACCGTTTATCCTCGTCGAGCTGCAGACGTGGCTACGCAGACTCCATCGTCACTCTCATTTATTCAACACATTCTTTACAACAACGCTTCACTTCCTGATCTCGCTACGGAAGCCGCACAAGCCCAAACAGCAACACAGATGGCTCAAAACTCAAAGCATATTCAAAATGTATTACTAGTCAACATAAATCAGTGCAAATGACAAAACAATTATAAATGGCACTTACATGTACTGTTTGACCACCTGAGCTACAGCCAACCCTGTCACTCGCAGCTTCTGTTGTGTGAGTAACTGACCAGTCCTCCGTCTTCACCCGTCTTGAAGGTTTCTGACCAGATGTTTCTCCTGAAGCCTGAAATCTTCCCAGAATGCATTGCCAGAGAAAATATGAACATGTGGCCAGATGCAGGAGGAGGAACCAGAAGAAGAGGAGAAAGTTGAAGACAATGAGAGGTGGACGAGGAACAGGAGACCTTCAGCATCAGTGTTTTTGTTTCCTCTCTTTATTGAATAAACAGAAGGAGAACATCTTGACAGGAATCAGGTTTAGATAAAGGTTCAGTGTCTTCAGGTCCTGTTTGACTCTGACCAGAGGTCACCTGTCCAGCTGCTTATAGAGCTCGTCAAGACGATGACAAACAGAGCGGAGGTGGTGAAAAGATAAAACATAGGAGGAGAACATCTTGTTCAACATGATGGAAAAGGGGCTGTCTGCTGTTTCTACTGCTGCTTCTTCTTCTGCTGCTTCTGCTGCTGCCACCATCTGGTCCACTTGATCCAGCAGCGTTCTGACCTGCAGCCTGTTTCCTCTCTGAGTGTTGTCCAACACACAGTATCTCCCTCCACACCTGGAGACCAGCTCAGACACCTGTCTGTTTGACCTGATCAGCTGCTCCATGGTCTGACCTCTGAGCTGGTCTCCATGAGTGAACAGGACCACGGATCTGTGACGAAGTAAACGGTGCCACCCCCTCGTCAGAGCCCGGAGCAGGATGGACTCTTCTCTGGACATCCGTCCAACTCTGACCACAAACATCAAGACGTGTTTTGGATCACCACTGTCTCTAAAAGTCTCTAACTCAGCAGTCATCTGATCAGGATCTCCTACAGTGAGTCCAGGAGTGTCCCTCACGGTGACCCAGCGACCCTCCACTGCTGCTGATTCACACACAGTCTCTGTACTGAGGGAATCGAACCCACTGTGTGAAGGGAACCGGTCTGAGTCCAGGATGGTGTTGGCTGCTGAGCTCCTCCCTCCTCCACGTAGACCCACCAGAGTGATCTGTCTGTTCACCTGCTTCAGAGATTCCTCCAGACCAGCAGCTGCAGAGAGAACACACAGCCACGTCAAAGGTCAAAGGTCAAACAGCTGCAACACTGTCACAGGTCATCATCATCAAAGGTTACCTGTCTTGAGCAGCAGATCCCAGACCTGCTCCTGTCCTCTGTCTTCATTGTTGAACAGATGATACCGGTCTGAGAACCTCCCGACCACACCAGGCAGGGCAGTGTCTCCTGCCTCAGACAGGAAGTCCTGCAGAGACACGTCCTTCAACGAGTCTCCACCTGTGAACAGCAGGTAACAGGTTTTAAACCGTCGAGGTCCGAGGGCTTTGATGGCGGCCTCCACGGCCTCCTGGTCCGTGGTTGAGAACCGTCCGACCCGGACCACCACCAGGAACAGACAGGCAGAGGAGGAGCTCAGCTGGTTCAGACACCAGGTTCTGATCTGCTGCTCTGATCCAGGTCCCAGGATTCCTGGAGTGTCCACCACTGTGATCTGTTTCCCAAACACTCGTCCTCTTTCCACTCTGATCTTTGTGGTCACACGTTTCAGAGACACTTTGGACTCAAACGCCACTCGCCCTAAAATACTGTTTCCTGTTGCACTTTTACCGACTCCTGTGTTTCCCAGAAGGACGATGGAGAGATCTGGATCACATTGGGAAAAGGAAAAGAAAAAAATGACTGTAAACCTCAGACTTAATTCAATATGACAAAATAGTTAGCACCCTTCTGTTCCCACAACTATCACTGAAATGACTTGAAACTGACCAAAGTAAACATGAATAAAAATGTTGCTTTTGAACTGTGGTTAAACAGAATGATTTAAAAGACCAAACTAATGACTACTGACCTCGACAAAAATTATGGTAAATATGGAGGTACGAAAATGTTTTTAAGGAACATTTATGAGCTGCGGCTGCTATATTTACTGTATATATGTGTGTGTCTGTGTGTGTGGTACCCTTTGGTCCTGGCAGCTTCCAGCTCCTGAGCTTCTCTCCCTCATCCAGCAGCTTTCTGACCTGCTCCTCTCGTCGACTCTTGTCTTCTGTCTTGTTGTTGAACAGGAGACATCGGCCCTCGAACTTCTTGACCAGGTCTCTCAGGCTTCTGTCAGATTTGATGTAGTCCTGCAGAGACTTGTTCAGGCTGTCTCCACCTGTGAAGAGCAGGAAGCTGTTCTTCAGCCCGATGTCTCCGAGGACACTGATGGACACGTTCACAGCCTTCTCCTCCTCTTCAGTGAACTGTCCGACCCGGATCACCACCAGGAACATACAGAGAGAGGAGGAGCTCAGCTGGTTCTGACACCAGGTTCTGATCTGCTCTGATCCAGGTCCTAGGATTCCTGGAGTGTCCACCACTGAGATCTGTTTCCCACAGACTCGTCCTCTTTTCTCTCTGATCTCTGTGGTCACAGGTTTTAAGGACTGTCTGGACTCAAAGGCGACTCGTCCTAAAATACTGTTTCCTGTCGCACTTTTACCGACTCCTGTGTTTCCCAGAAGGACGATGGAGAGATCTGGATCTGGATCTGGACCTGGATCCATATCTGAGGGTCATGAGACCTGATGGACACAACAATGAGAGAGACAAGCATCTGCAAACACATAATATATAGCCATACAAACATGTTACATATTGATACCACAGTCTGTTTACAGTTATTTGACACATGTTAAATTCATTATAAAAACTAAATTAAATGCTATGGAGACCTCGGCAGGAGTTGTTCATGTTGTGGTTTATGTCCGTAGTAGGAGGCACTTAGAGCAGGTACACAACTTTCTCTCACTGAGTTCACCTGTACACAGGTATCCTGCTTTTATACCTGAGACCTGAGATTTATTGATTATTGATTACACCATCAGAACAAGCTTAAGGTTTCAGTGTGCTCTGATGCCTCCACATTTGGAGCAGCAGAGACCTGGTCAGAGTTCATCTGAGGGGGGAGACCACCAGGTGTCACCAGCTGGACCTGGTTGTAGATCCTTGAAGACGTTTCACCTTCATCCAAGTTGTAAGAACTGGAGAAGTGGTCTTCAAGAATCTACAACCAGGTTCAGTTGATGAAGCTTCAGTTTCTCAGAGAACTAAGACCTGGATGACTGAGGACCTTCACAGACCGTGTGGAGTTTCTGCTGATCACAGATCAGTCAACACAGAAACCTGAACATGTTTTTCTCTCCTCAGTGACCCGTGAATGTGCCAAACAGAGCGGGGAGGTGTGGGGCAGACAGGTGACCATCGTCGACACCCCTGGCATCTTCGACACCTTGTTAAAAGATGACACAGTGGAGAGAGAAATCTCCAAGTGCATCAACATGTCGGCCCCCGGGAATCTGGAGCTGAGCTGCAGGAGATCCTGAAGAAGGTCGACAACAGGTACCAGCTCTTCAACAACCACAAAGCCAGTGACCGAAGGCAGGTCCTGGATCTGCTCAAGAAGTTGGAGAAGGTGGTGGACGCCAAGTCGCCAACAAAGGAAGGTTTTACTCTAACGACACCTACTTGGAAGTGGTGGAGATGCTGAACCAGAGGGAGAAGGAGCTCAGAAAGTTCTACCAAAAGAAACTGGACGAGGAGGTGAAAGCTGCGGTGTCAGAGTAACAGAACACCATACAGATAACCAAGTCCAGTTGCTTTCTATTTAAATTTCCATTTCTGTCATAGTTATCTCAAGGAAATTTAAATCCAAAGCTTTGGATTTAAATTTCCTTGAGATAACTATGATCTGGACAAATGAGATCATTCACAGGCTTCCTGACATCATGTATCATATCTTTATAGCTCCATATCTGTAGCATAAGCACTGAAAACTGATCCAGCTGTAAATATGATAGATGATGTTGTGGAGTGTTGTTTGCTCAGGTGTTATTACAGCAGCAGGCCAGCAGGTGTCAGTAAAGCCACTCTGGTGTCAGCTCGTCTTTCCTGATGCTGCTTGGAGCCATGAATGTCACGGATCAGGAACTTACTACAGAACATGAACTCACTGCCATCGCTCATACAGTATAATGAAGCAATGACTAATGGTGATCCTAATAAACAACATATTACACTGTCACTCACAACCTTCTTTAATACAAGGAACAGTTCTGTAATATTATTTGTTTATTGTGTAAAGACATTCTACAAAAAACCCAACTTTTTCAAAGCACAACAAAATAAACATCATTTAACATGAAACCTTTTGATAAATGAGTCATTCAAGTAAATCAGGTGCAGTGTTTCCAGGTAAGATCAAGGTAACACACAGTTGTCATGATAACTTTGCAACGTTAAATTGTGTAATGGCCTTTCTGTCCTCCAACCACACAACCATTAAGACAGTCACTACTACAGCAGCTGATGCACCATGTTGCATGTGATCACGCAGCATGTCACGGTAAAAGAAACCTTGTGGCTTATTGTTACTGTACAAGTTTCAAATGTTCAAATGTTCCCCCTAATCAAATGACCCCCCGTGACCTGTAGCGCCGTGCGTCACTTCCTTTTCCCCAGGAAGTGACCAAACATAAACCACCAAACGGAAACACAAACTAAACGTCAACATAAAGGTCAAAATGGCTCTTCAATATGATTTCTAATTAATATTAAACATCATAGGACACAGGCCTTCTGTTTGAGCACCTGAGCTACAGCCAACCCTGTGACTCCCACTGCAACTCCTGCAACAACTGCTCGGAGACAAACATCACACAGTCTCCATGGAAACCAGCCGTCTTCTTCTGCCTTCCTCTGAGGACGTCCTCCTGTCTCTTCCTCCACGGCTCTCTCAGCTTCTTGCAACATTTCATTGGTGTAGTAGCTTCGTCCATTCCTCTGAACCATTGCATTGATCTTCTCCAGCAGCTCGCGGACCTGAGACGGACCGTCGTCTCTGTTGTTGAAGACGTGGTGTCCTCCATGGCACTGCCTGAGGACGTCTCTGAGGGTCTCGTTTCGACCAATGAACTCGTCTATGGAGACTCCATCCGCCTGCAGGTCGTCTCCATGGGTGAACAGGACCATGGTGAAACCGGCTGCTGCTTTTCCAAACACATCCTGGATGATTTTCACTGCTTGTCGTTCGTCTTCCGTGAATCTGTTCGGCTGGATCACGACCAGGAACACGTGAGGACCTGGAGCAGCCAGTGAGACGGATGTCACAGAGTCTTTCTTCAGCTCCTCTCGAGGTCTACCGGCGTCACACAGACCTGGAGTATCGACAACCGTCAGCGTCTGACCATCAAACTTGGATGTTTCCTTCTGACACCGTGACGTCAGTAAAGAAGACGATGTTTTAAACTGAAAAACCTTCTTCCTTAAGATGGTGTTTCCTGACAAACTTTTCCCAGCTCCAGTTTTCCCAACAAGCACGATCCTGAGCTCCGGTTCCTCCGGTTCCTCCAGTTCCTCTGGTTCTGTTGGTCAACAAACACATTATAGATGAACATATAATACAAAGAACAAACAAACAAAAATCAGATTTAACGCTCCCGACACGCTCTAACTCTAAATTCAATTCTGTTACACTTGTGGACTTTAAACCTCCTGCTGAGGAAGCTCAACTTTGACTGAACTGGAGTTCCTCAGAGAAACTGACGCTGTGTCTCAGGAATTTCAATACTTCCATACTTACACCAACTATTTTGAGTGTGTAAGTGCGTTCACACTGACGAGTACGGCATAATGCAGTACTGTAAATACCTCGATGTGCACTAATAACAGTAAAAAGTTGAATGTTGACAGATAGACACTTCCCTCTGTCAGTGATCACCGTCTTGGCTACATAGCACAATATAATATATGTAAATGAACATACTGGTGGGACAGTGTTTTCTGCCAGTAATGGCCGGTACACACTGGGATTTCTGCCGTCGCAGACAAAAGACAACCGGCTGTGACAGGTTCTACGACGGTTGTCAGCGTCTTGCGACCAAAGACAACCCACGATTCAGTTCTGACAGTGACAGAAAACCGCTACGGCCTACGTCTACTAACCAGCTGATGGACGTCTATCGGTGGTGCAGGTGACAGGGACGAACACTGACTTTTAAATAGTCATTAAATTAAAAAACTAATAGTTTATGTCGTCATGTCTGGAAAGGTGTATATACTTTTTTACTGTTGCAGAACATGGACAGACTCATACATCCATCAGAAAGCTTGTGTGTGAAACTCTGCCCCCCCCGCGATCGCCTACCGGAGAATATCAACTACTACGGGAGAGGTGACTTCGTCCTCGTTTCCATTTGCTCTCATTACGTGACGGTAGCGCTGTGATGTTCTGCAGCACCAATACAGGCCGTGATGTCATTTCTAAATAACGGTGTTACTGTTCGTAGTAAACTACGTGACAGTGACTCATGGAAGTATTTGAATTGAGACTCAAACACTGAGTATTAGTCCAGATCCAGCTTCACACAGGAAACTGGACAGAGACAGAAACACAAATAAGAGGAATCATAACAACTGCAATCTTTTAGCTAGTTTGCAACAACTTAGATAAATATCAATTGATCTAACTTTCCTTTTGATATTGATAATTGTAAACTGACAGATTAAACTCTGATCTGATCTGAAATTGACTGTTGTTGGTCCAGTTCGGCCTCAGAACCAGAGGTTTGGTCCAGAGGTGAATAAACCTCTGTAGGCCTGTGCATTTTCTCATTTGTCCAGGTCATAATATTTCAAAAGGAGTTTAAATCGAACACAACTGCACTTACAGGACCAGTCCCGGCCTGGTCAGATGCTACATGAACCGATGAAGCCTCTTGGATGAGAGGTGAAACCTCTTCCCAGACAAATAACCAAGTCCAGTTGTGTTCGATTTAAACTCCTTTTGAAATAAACCTCTGTAATGACTCAGTCTTCATTTGAACAACACTCTCAGGGGGTCCTGAACACAACGCCTGACTCACCTGCTCTGACGAGTCCTGACTTCAGCAGCAGCCTTCTGACCTGCGCCTGGTCCTTGTGTTCGTTGTTGAAGAGGTGATATGGTTTCTTAAACCTCTGGACAACATCTGGGAGCGGACTACGTTCCTGTCCGAAGATGAACTCCTTCAGCGTGATGTCCTTCAGGGCGTCTCCGCCGGTGAACAGCAGGTAGCTCTTCTCGACCCCCTGAGGACCCAGGACTCTGATGGCCGCCTCCACGGCGTCCCGCTGCTCGGTGGTGAAGCGTCCGATCCTGATGACCACCAGGAACAGAACAGGTCTGCAGGACTGGAGGAGGTCCTGGCAGAGGGTTCTGACCTGCTGCTCCGAGGCTAATATCCCCGGAGTGTCCGTCACGCTGATCTGTCTCTCAAACACTCGTCCTGTTGCCTCACAGATTTCTGTGGTGACGGGTCTGAAGGACACTTTGGACACAAACGCTGCTCGTCCTAATATGGTGTTTCCTGAGGAACTTTTACCAGCTCCCGAGTTCCCGAGGAGGACGATGCTGAGATCTGGATCCATGATCTTAGGTCCAAGCAAAAGTCAAACTGTCTTTAAGCCGTCATCGACCAGATCAGAGTACTGTCCTCTTGATGGGCGATAAGTCAAGGGAGAAATGGAAGTCCAACTTGGAAGTCCAACGGGACCAAGCTCTGGTCTGAACAGTGTAAAAAAAAGTCTAAGTGCCGCTATACCAGGGACTTTTTGAAGGCTCTGTAACATATGTCTGGGTGTTTGTCTTGCCTTCTGGCCCCAAAATGTGACAGTTGACAAAAAAAGTTAATTTGCAGACTTCCTAGGTTGAAATCCATGTGGTTTTACGAGCTGTTCCCTCAGTTGACATGTCTGTACGACACCTGGGAACTATATTAATTTGTGTAAAAGGGGTATAATATGTCTCCTTTAACTCCACAGAAGGGCTGAGCTATTATAACTTTTAAACAAAAGAATGTAATTTAGAAGTGCGTAGCCATCACATGTAAGTCTGACTCCCAACTCCCTGTAGGACGATGGGTTTAGGAATGAAAAGCTGTGTTCCACTTGAAATAAATTACATTTACACTCAGAAATGAGTGACTGTGACACTTTTACAGAGAAGTGACAGCCTTGTTTGGCACCTTACAAACTATAGAGGATGGGTCATAGAAAAGTTATTGAATTTACAACCCATTTGTCATCAATACTGAGAACTGTCTTAGTCTGTCTCACCTTTTTGTCTGTCTTTTCCTCTCTCTCAGTTTGTTGTCGGGTGAATCAGGGAAGGCGTTTGCAGCTCTGTCTCATTGAAAACTGGAAGTAAATATTCAAAAAGAAAAAAGACGCGGCCAGAGTCCAAATCAGACTGAACTGTGGACAGAGGACCACCTCCACATCAGCAGCACGGCATCTCCATGACGTCTTGTTCCTGGTCGGACGCTCCGACACCAAGAAGCAGCAGCAGAACAACGTCCTCCTGATGACCCGATAATCCTGGTGTCGATCACTCTTTCCACTTTTACCGACTCCCTTGTTCGGACCTGAAACGCTGCTGGACACGAGAGACGAGAGGAGACACATTAGTTTCACTACAGATGTGTAAGTGCAGAGGATCCAGCTGTTTCCTGTCAGAGGGACAAGGAGACGTTTAGCTGGGACATACGTTCCAGATGTTACTGTATAATATATTATGTAGCCTACTGTATAATATGTATGATGTACTGTTTAATACATCACAGCTAACATAAACATTTTCATCAGTAACCTTCTAGTTCAGTACGGGTCCACAGACACACACAGATCAGTCAGGGTCACGGGGTCTGACAGATAAAAGAAAGCTGATGGAGACGCAAAGCACAGCTCCGCCCCCTACACACACTGTAAAAACACACTGTTCTTTCTTATTACAAGGACAAAAAACTCTCTTTCACTGGCAGATTGTATGTATTTTAAGTGACAATTTGTTTAAAACAAGCGAAAATGATCTAAAAAAAGTGGCCTACATTTTTAGGTGATGACTCTGATTAGCTAGCCTAGGCTAAGTATAAAGAAATTAGTTTTGACTAGAAATGAGACATTATGACAAGAAAGTGAGTTGAGTTTTTGCACCAAACTGAAACTATAATGAAATGAATGACAACTGACCATCAGGACAGTAACAGCTAAAATGATTTAAACACAGCTAAAACACACGAAATTAAAGACGACAACATGACAAAACATGACAAAATCAAACATGAAACGCTACATATTTAAGTCCTTTCTAAAAAAAATGTAGGTTAAAAATGATGAGCTGTTTACAGTAGCCTAAATACACACAAACTGCACAGCTGACGCTTTACCGTTGCTAAGGAACCACCAGCAGTCAAAAATAAACAACATGAAAAGCCTCGCATGGAAACAAAATAACTTTCTGACTAAACTAAACGAGACATTTGACAAACTATTCACAACCCTGTCACATCCACACAACCACCTACACACCTGTCTGTCTGTCTGTCTGTCGCTCTGATGACTCACCTCCCATTGACAGGAAAGTTATAAACCACCGACAAACGTCTGGTCACTCAGGGAAACTGGTTGACCGACAGAGACTCACCTGTCCACGTGAAGCCTTCAGAAAACGCTGCTGTTCCTCCGTCTTTCTCTCGACTCGGACTTTCTGTTTACTTTCGGTTTGAAGCTTCCTCCTCCTGAGGACACAGTCAGCTGACGGAGGCTCCGCCCCCTGCTGGACGGGTGGAGAGGAGCCGCGAGGACAGTCAGCTGACGGAGGCTCCGCCCCCTGCTGGACGGGAGAGGAGCCGGAGCCGCGTGCTGCTGCAGGTCCGGTCAGTTGTTCCCGCTTCTCTCCATCACAGAATCACAGCTGCAGCTCTCTGAACGTCCTGATGTGACCAGAGATATCTATGAATGTGCAGCTCGGTGATGTCTGTCTGTTGAACAGGAGAACAGAATGGAGAATGGAGAATGAATGGAGAAGAACAGAATGTGCTGCGTTCACATTCCAGAAGACACAAAGTGATCAAAGTCACTCAGCCTTTATTTGAATGGGCAACATCCATTCCTCAGGGTGTAGACTGTCTTGTCCCTCTGTGTTGTTTCTTGTTCTTGTTCTGCTTTTACCAAAACCCTTCTAGGCTTTACGTCATGCTGCTACAGACAGTGTTGATACCCCAGATCAGTCGGTAGGGGGCAGCAGAGTCCCGCTGTCTGTGGCATTTTGCCCCTAAAGACAGTGCAAATACTGTAATAAAAAAAAAAATACTTGCGAATGTGCAACCAGTTAACAGATAGATAGATAGATAGATAGATAGATAGATAGATAGATAGATAGATAGATAGATAGATAGATAGTGACAACAACATGACAAAACATGACAAAACATGACAAAATCAGAAACTGTCCAAATCATGCATGTAGAGCAGAGCTGGGACACTTCCCTCTGTCTCTACAGATGATTAAAAGGTCAATTAAGTTTCAGGTGCATTTAGCACAAGCTGATCCTGACTCCTACAGCCACAGAGCCTTCCTCTGTAACAGCCTCTGCCCAGAGACAGACCCCCTGAGTAACACCAGAGAAACCTGCCACCTCAAAATTGAAGACCTCCAAAACCTCTCCAAAACTCTCCTAGTATCAATTGACAAAGAGAACAAAATAAATTATATTAACAATTGGAAAAATGAAATTAAAGCCATCAACAAATTGGAATGCTATCGCTCACTGGATCGAGATTTCTCTCCAGCACAATACCTAATAAGCGTACAAAACCCCAAACAAAAACACACATTAACAATGTACAGACTGTCCGACCATCAGCTGGAGGTGGAAAAGGGTCGCCATAAAAAGGAATGGAAGCCCAGAGAACTGAGGACGTGTAGACACTGTTCTTCAGGAGAAACAGAGACTGAGGCCCATTTCCTCCTCTCATGCCCTCTGTACCAAAGTGAGAGAGAAGTGTTAATGCAAAAGATAACTGCAGCAGATCCATCTTATCTGGGGAAAACAGGGGATGATCTGCTAAAGGTATTTCTGGGAGAAGATCCACAGTTTACCAAATTAGCTGCACAATATGTAAAATTCTGCCATGACACCAGAAAAACACATGAATGTATTATTGATGTCATTTAATATTGCTGTTGTTGGTTTTTATTTTATTATTAATTTCATCATTTTAGAAAAATATGTGTATGTTTTACAGTATTACAGTAACACACGTGTATATGCATAGGGTAAATAATTTCATGTATACTTATTTGTATATTGTATATTTTGTATCTGTATATATTGTTATATTTGCTTTCATTGTTTCCTATGCTTTGGCAACATAGTTCCTGTAACTGTCATGCCAATAAAGCAAATTTGAATCTTGAATCTTGAATCTTAGATAGATAGATAGATAGATAGATAGATAGATAGATAGATAGATAGATAGATAGATAGATAGAACGATAGAACGATAGAACGATAGAACGATAGATAGATAGAACGATAGATAGATAGAACGATAGATAGATAGATAGATAGATAGATAGATAGATAGATAGATAGATAGATTTGATTGATAGATAAAAACTATAGAAACCATAGATAGATAGAACGATAGATAGATAGATAGATAGATAGATAGATAGATAGTCTCAGTCGATAGATAGATAGAACAGATGATAGATAGATAGATAGATAGATCAGATAGATGGTCCAGATGTTTCAGGAGATAGATCCAGATGTTTCAGGTGGTCCAGATGTTAGATAGATAGAGGTGAACGATCCAGATGAACGATTAGATCGAGATAGATAGATAGATAGATCCAGATGATGAGTCAGGTGGTCCAGATGTTTCAGGATAGATAGTCCAGATGTTTAGATAGATAGATAGATAGATAGATAGATAGATAGATAGATAGATAGATAGATAGATAGATAGATAGATAGATAGATAGATAGATAGATAGATAGATAGATAGATAGATAGATAGATAGAACTCTGGTTTCCAGCTCTCCCATTGGTTCCTACCTGTGTTAATGACCTAAAATGATGTTTTAACTGACTTTTAATTTGATTGAGATAAAAACTATGAAACCAGAGACGTGAAGCTGTAGCTCCAGTCTCAGTCGGCCAGATGTGAGTCAGGTGGTCCAGATGTTTCAGGCGGTCCAGATGTTTCAGGTGGTCCAGATGTTTCAGGTGGTCCAGATGTTTCAGGTGGTCCAGATGTTTCAGGTGGTCCAGATGTTTCAGGAGGTCCAGATGTTTCAGGTGGATGGTTGACCCTCCAGCTGTCGGCCAGCAGGGGGCAGCTGGTCTCAGACCCAGATGTTCCTGCAGGTTCTTCATTAAACAAACACACTGTTACAGACGGAGACGTTATGTGTTGTTGTTTATTGGTTGTTGTTGTTTGTCACATGATGAACGTTCACTCAGACTGAGTCACTGTTAATTATTTACTTCTTAAACATCATTTTTGGGCATTTTTGCCTTTAATTAACAGGAAGGTGGAGAGAGACTGGGGGGGCGACACTCAGCGTCGGCCCAGACAACACGGGACGTGTTTGTTATCAACAGATTTTATTATTAATGTTTCTGACCACATGTTGCTGTAGTCGTGGAGACCAAAGATCACTAAGCAACAACTTGAGGAGACATCACTGCAGTAACAATAATCATAATAATAATAATAATAACATTAAACCAGTGTGACCTCAAAGCTCCTCCTTCAACAAGAGTCATAGTTCAACTGTCGGTGTTTGTCACGGTTGCTAGGTAACGGTGGGGGCGGGAACAGCTGCAGACCTTCAGAGCGGAGCTTTGACCTTTGACCTGAGCCTGAGGACTCGACCTTTGACTTCAGAGACGATTAGTTTGACGTCAGAGTTTTCAACAACAGTAAAGTACAATTATCCTCCGACCCTTGAACGCATCATCATCATCATCATCATCATCGTCAGCTTTGTTGGCAGGAAGTGTCGTCGTCATGATGTCATCACCATCACTGAAAGATCAGTCGCTGCTTCTGATTGGTCGGGATACGAGACATTAACAAACCAGAGCCACGTTCACCACAGTCAGTGTTGTCACAGGCGAGGGGGCGGAGTCAGAGTCCAGGTGAGGCCCCGCCCCCTCTGGGTAAATGTTTCTGTCATCAGTCACATGTCGTTTGTTCCTCAGGCTGCGTGAGGAGGCGGAGCCAGCGAGATGCCCCGCCCCCCCCCCTCCCTTACATGACGCTGCACTTCCCCTTCAGTTTGTCGGCTCGCCGCTGTTTTCCCGAGCGCTTGCCGTCGATGCTGAGGCTCATGTCCCGCCTCTTCTCCAGCGACAGCAGCTCCTGGAACAGCTCCTTCACGTTGGAGTTGGTTTTGGCCGACGTCTCCATGAAGGCGCACTTCCACGCCGCCGCCTGCGCCTCGCCCTCCTTCGCCTCCAGCTCGCGCTGAGACGTCTCGTCGCTCTTGTTGCCCACGAGCATGATGGGAATGGACTCCACGCTGCCTTTGATGGCCACGACCTGCGGAGACACCAGCGATCAACGGCACTGAGCCAGAATGAAAACAATCAGACGTCATTTATTTAGACGTCATAAAGGCACGCTTTTATTTTGAAACTCCTCGCGCGTCTCTGAGTGTTTAGATCACGTCAGTTTTTATTGATAGAAAACTATAAAGATCAATAAATGAGAATGTACTTTATAGTTTTATAGTGATCAGGAATGTTTTTGATTTATTGCGCTCAGAAATCAAAATGTCAAATGATATTTTAGTGTTTGTGATCTGATCTGATGTGAATGGTGTTTAATCAGCAGATGACACATTGATCACTGATAACCAATCACTGAATCAATACAATATCAATACATGATATTTATTCATTTTATTTATACAAAATGTCTCTGTTTTTATTTCTCTTCTGTTCAGATGTTAACAAAGTTATGAGAGTTTTGTGTGTGATTTTTTCTACTTTTCGAAAAAAGAAAAAGCTAATTGAGAACTTTTTATTTATTTTATTAATTTTATTTATTTATTTATTTATTTTTAAAGCTTCAGTTGGTAACAATTATTCAGCACTGATGTATTGTCTTGACATTTCTGATACAAAATACATTTAAAGCTGCACACAGTATAAAGCTCCTTCAAAATAAAGGTAGATGTTTGTGTTAAAGCTCCTTCAAAATAAAGGTAGATGTTTGTGTTAAAGCTCCTTCAAAATAAAGGTAGATGTTTGTGTTAAAGCTCCTTCAAAATAAAGGTAGATGTTTGTGTTAAAGCTCCTTCAAAATAAAGGTAGATGTTTGTGTTAAAGCTCCTTCAAAATAAAGGTAGATGTTTGTGTTAAAGCTCCTTCAAAATAAAGGTAGATGTTGGTGTTAAAGCTCCTTCAAAATAAAGGTAGATGTTTGTATTAAAGCTCCTTCAAAATAAAGGTAGATGTTGGTGTTAAAGCTCCTGAATCAATACAATTTCAATACATGATATTCATTCAATTTATTTATACAAAATGTCTGTTTTTATTTCTCTTCTGTTCAGATGTTAACAAAGTTATGAGAGATTTGTGTGTGATTTTTTCTACTTTTCGAAAAAAGAAAAAGCTAATTGAGAACTTTTTATTTATTTATTAATTTATTTTTAAAGCTTCAGTTGGTAACAATAATTCAGCACTGATGTATTGAAATTTCCGACCAAGTTGCGTTAACTTTCACTTTTATCAACTTTCCAACTGAAGCTTTAACTAACAGTTATTTTAGCTGAAAACAGTGTGAAGCTCAAAAGCATTAACATTTTGTTGTAAATACAGTACTTATAGTGCAGCGTTGCATCATGAAGAATTTGTTCTAAAGGTATTGAAGAGAAGTGTTTGTTTGTTACCTCAGTAAATTTAAGGTATTTTCCATTGAATGTGTATATTTTAGTCGTTAACATTAAAGTATAAAACAGATTTCCTCCTTGGTGGTGATGCTGCGTTCATGGTCCCTCCGCCCCGTGGGAGAGGACAGCGTCGTCTTATATAAACCTCTCAGACTGAACGACTCAACGGTTCAGAACAAAGAAGCTTCTCGTCGCCTCAAACCGTTTCCCGCTCCACAAACTCTGGTTGCCGTCGGTCGCTGTCGTCAGGACGAGGTCGCCGTGGTCGCCGTCTCTCACCTGTTGGTAGATGGGTTTGAGCTCCTCCAGCGACTGGCGGCTGGTGATGGAGTAGACCAGGATGAAGGCGTGGCCTTTGGAGATGGACAGACGCTGCATGGCGGGAAACTGGTGACTTCCTGTCGTGTCGGTGATCTGCAGCGTGCACACGCTCTTATCACAGCTGATCACCTGCAGAGACACGACAGGTGGCTCATCAATAAGCCTCAAGCCCCCCACACCTGTCTGTAGCATCTGGCTCCTCCCCCTCATACCTGTCTGTAGCTCCTCCCCCTCATACCTGTCTGTAGCCTGTAGCTCCTCCCCCTCATACCTGTCTGTAGCCTGTAGCTCCTCCCCCTCATACCTGTCTGTAGCCTGTAGCTCCTCCCCCTCATACCTGTCTGTAGCCTCTGGCTCCTCCCCCTCATACCTGTCTGTAGCTCCTCCCCCTCTTACCTGTCTGTAGCTCCTCCCCCTCTTACCTGTCTGTAGCTCCTCCCCCTCATACCTGTCTGTAGCATCTGGCTCCTCCCCCTCATACCTGTCTGTAGCCTCTGGCTCCTCCCCCTCATACCTGTCTGTAGCTCCTCCCCCTCATACCTGTCTGTAGCCTCTGGCTCCTCCCCCTCATACCTGTCTGTAGCTCCTCCCCCCTCATACCTGTCTGTAGCTCCTCCCCCTCATACCTGTCTGTAGCATCTGGCTCCTCCCCCTCATACCTGTCTGTAGCCTGTAGCTCCTCCCCCTCTTACCTGTCTGTAGCTCCTCCCCCTCATACCTGTCTGTAGGCTGTAGCTCCTCCCCCTCATACCTGTCTGTAGCTCCTCCCCCTCATACCTGTCTGTAGCCTGTAGCTCCTCCCCCTCATAACTGTCTGTAGCTCCTCCCCCTCTTACCTGTCTGTAGCCTCTAGCTCCTCCCCCTCTTACCTGTCTGTAGCTCCTCCCCCTCTTACCTGTCTGTAGCTCCTCCCCCTCTTACCTGTCTGTAGCTCCTCCCCCTCTTACCTGTCTGTAGCCTCTGGCTCCTCCCCCTCATACCTGTCTGTAGCTCCTCCCCCTCATACCTGTCTGTAGCTCCTCCCCCTCATATCTGTCTGTAGCATCTGGCTCCTCCCCCTCATACCTGTCTGTAGCCTGTAGCTCCTCCCCCTCTTACCTGTCTGTAGCATCTGGCTCCTCCCCCTCATACCTGTCTGTAGCCTGTAGCTCCTCCCCCTCTTACCTGTCTGTAGCCTCTGGCTCCTCCCCCTCATACCTGTCTGTAGCTCCTCCCCCTCATACCTGTCTGTAGCTCCTCCCCCTCATATCTGTCTGTAGCATCTGGCTCCTCCCCCTCATACCTGTCTGTAGCCTGTAGCTCCTCCCCCTCTTACCTGTCTGTAGCTCCTCCCCCTCATACCTGTCTGTAGCCTGTAGCTCCTCCCCCTCTTACCTGTCTGTAGCTCCTCCCCCTCATACCTGTCTGTAGCTCCTCCCCCTCTTACCTGTCTGTAGCTCCTCCCCCTCTTACCTGTCTGTAGCTCCTCCCCCTCATACCTGTCTGTAGCTCCTCCCCCTCATACCTGTCTGTAGCTCCTCCCCCTCTTACCTGTCTGTAGCTCCTCCCCCTCTTACCTGTCTGTAGGTGTCCTCCACCGTGGGGATGTACGTGTCCCTGAACGTCCCTTTAACGAAGCGGAGCACCAACGAGCTCTTCCCGACCCCCCCGGCTCCAAACACCACCACCCGGTAGTCGTTACTCTGCTCGGGCATTCTGGGAGTTGGAGTTCACCTGCTGCTCTGGAAGAATCACCTGTAAACTGAAGGAGGAGAAGAGGCAGGAAGTCAGACAACAGGAAGTTCAGGTCGTTACAAGAAACAAACAAGGAGAAGAAGGAGTTAATGATCTGAGACTCTGGTGTTTTCAGACAGACACGGTTCTGGTTCTGGTTCTGGTTCCGACAAGATTTTTTTCTCCATTTTTTTCTCCTAATTATCTTATCTGTATTTTTTTGGTATTCTATGCTATTAGAGCTGCTGTGACAGTAATTTCCTGCATTAATAAGGATTAATAAAGGTCTATTCTATTGAGCAGGTCATCTGGTCTCTAGCTACGTCGTCTAGTTCAGTCCAAACCAGCTGGTTTAACCAAACCAGTGACTGTTGGTTAACGGTTGAGGTTAAGTCATGCTAAGCTAACGGTTTAGCGCTGTTTAACTGCTGTGTCGTCTTGTTGACAGTGAGAAAGTTTAATCATGTAAATTAGTTAATGAGTGGTTCTATCATGTGTGTGTGTGTTTGTGTGTGTTTTGTACTCGTCCTCTCTGAACTGTTTTCATGTGACGCGTGGGAACGGATTAAAAACAGAGCGAGGAAGACCTCAGGGAGTTTCCCAGCATGCACTGCTGTATTCCCCTCTGATTAGAGCTGTGCACCTCGTTGCTGAGGAAACCTGCTCCTCGTCTTCATCTCCTGTTCGACAGGACTTCAGCCTGAGACACTGGAGGACGAGTCCCTGAACGCACCACAGGAGGCTGAAACACACTCAGTTTGTTTGGTCTGTTCCAGAACATCTGGAGAACATCTGGTTCCTCAGAACACCTGGACTCCACCTGACTCCAGATCAGCTGCTGATCACACACACACACACAGTGGAACACCTGAATGTATTCTGCATGTGTGTGAGAGAGAGAGTTGTCTGGTTGCCGTGGCGATGGTGACAGATTACAGACAGCAGTGCAAACATGTCATCAGCAGCAGCAGCAACAGGGCCGTTGTCATAGTAACCCTCCTGCCCACATCGTCTGACATCACTTCCTGTGCGGAGGCAGCGAGGATGGGAATCACCAGAGAGACAGAAATACATTTAAAGCTGCACACAGTATAAAGCTCCTTCAAAATAAAGGTAGATGTTTGTGTTAAAGCTCCTTCAAAATAAAGGTAGATGTTGGTGTTAAAGCTCCTTCAAAATAAAGGTAGATGTTTGTGTTAAAGCTCCTTCAAAATAAAAGTAGATGTTTGTGTTAAAGCTCCTTCAAAATAAAGGTAGATGTTTGTATTAAAGCTCCTTCAAAATAAAGGTAGATGTTTGTGTTAAAGCTCCTTCAAAATAAAGGTAGATGTTTGTGTTAAAGCTCCTTCAAAATAAAAGTAGATGTTGGTGTTAAAGCTCCTTCAAAATAAAGGTAGATGTTTGTGTTAAAGCTCCTTCAAAATAAAGGTAGATGTTTGTGTTAAAGCTCCTTCAAAATAAAGGTAGATGTTGGTGTTAAAGCTCCTTCAAAATAAAGGTAGATGATGGTGTCAAAGCTCCTTCAAAATAAAGGTAGATGATGGTGTCAAAGCTCCTTCAAAATAAAGGTAGATGTTTGTATTAAAGCTCCTTCAAAATAAAGGTAGATGTTAGTGTTAAAGCTCCATACGGTATAAAGGTAGATGTTTGCGTTAAAGCTCCATACGGTATAAAGGTAGATGTTTGCGTTAAAGCTCCATACGGTATAAAGGTAGATGTTTGCGTTAAAGCTCCATACGGTATAAAGGTAGATGTTTGCGTTAAAGCTCCATACGGTATAAAGGTAGATGTTTGTGTTAAAGCTCCATACGGTATAAAGGTAGATGTTTGCGTTAAAGCTCCATACGGTATAAAGGTAGATGTTTGTGTTAAAGCTCCATACGGTATAAAGGTAGATGTTTGTGTTAAAGCTCCATACGGTATAAAGGTAGATGTTAGTGTTAAAGCTCCATACGGTATAAAGGTAGATGTTTGTGTTAAAGCTCCATACGGTATAAAGGTAGATGTCCATGTGTAGTGTGATTATAAAGCAGCTCTAGGTTCTATATTAATACTGTGAAAGCATCAAAGCCTCACAGAGAAACAGCCTGTATTCAGAAACTACACTGAGTGAGAGCAGCATTAGCTCAAAGCCGTGTGTGCGTGCGTGTCTGTGTGTGTCTGTGTGTGTGTCTGTGTGTGTGTAGGAACCGGTTGGTTTGAATGAATGAAACCAGTGACACAGAGCAGCTGAGACACTTCAACAAAAGACTGAGAGACAAATAAATGAAAGCCCTGGAGAGAGAGAGGCGACCCTGACTCAACTCTCAGCTCTAAGTGGCTGCAGGTTCACGTTCAGCCCAGAGCTCAGAGTTATTTCCCATCAGCCATTGCAGCGCTTCTCTCCTGCATATTCACAACATTTCAGCTCAGCTTTTTAAGTTTTGTCAGTTTGTTTTTTTTGTTTGTTTGTTTCACCTCACGTATCCATGGTGTTCACGGTTGCCGTTGTAAATTACCGTAGCAACAGATGCTGAGATGAGCTCCAGACTCCAGCTCACACTGACCAATCGGTGAGGATCAATAGATATCGGTATTGATTAGTGTGGACATTTTTTAAATAAATCACCTCGCCTCAGCTGGTTGAACTCTTTGATCAGGGTCACATGTTGACCTTTGACCCCTCCTCTGTGCAGTGACGTCTTGGTTAAAGGGATAGTTCAACATTTTGGCAAATTGGCCCCATTGCTGTGATCCCTATAGTCATAGCATCAAACTCATCAAATACACAATCCAACAACTCCACAACGCTCTGGTGGACAAGTTGTGACCTGCACATTCACCACGCTATGAGATAATAACACAACGTTACCACACAGAGTTGTTTTAGAGGGAAATTCATGCAAAACCTCTGATGCACGTTGCCTTCAGGGACAGTTGTTCATCATCAGTCTCTGTATTTCCCTCTAAAACAACTCTGTGTGGTAACGTTGTGTTATTATCTCATAGCGTGGTGAATGTGCAGGTCACAACTTGTCCACCAGAGCGTTGTGGAGTTGTTGGATTGTGTATTTGATGAGTTTGATGAGGGAAACCAAGAAATCCCATGAGCCTCCGTAGCGTAGCTCTGAGCAGCTCACGGCTCTGCTCCGCCGTTCTAAAAATAGCTTGCACCGACAATTAAAGGTAACAAACCTACTGCTGTGACTAAATATTGAACTATCCCTTTAAGTTCAGGATCACGTGTTTTTTTTATCCTCACCATTGGACCGAATCTCCATCGTCAGGGTAACGAACGGATATCGTGCTCCGCGTCATCATCATCACTCCCACCACTAGATGTCGCCTAGCAACAGACCCCGACGACAGACCATAGTCACAACCTGTCCATTGATCAGAGGGAAACTTTGTTGTTATTGTTTTTTAATATTACTGATTAGATCGTCACAGCCCATAATATTCAGATGATTCACCATCGGTTCTCACCTGTGACGTGACGTCACTGGGACGCTCGGGTTTCACTAGCAGAGTTCAGATGAAACGTCATCAGATCTCCCACAGTGACGTGTTGCTATAGAAACGCAACATCACCACGTACCATGTCACTGAAGAGTTCACTCATCATGTTTGAACGGTGACACACACACACACACACACACACACACACACACACACACACGCTTCTCTGACCTGCTGCTTTGTTCTCCTCACGTCATGTCAACTGGTCTGACCACAGCACGCGCCCACACGCACGCACGCAATTAAAGCGCCGGCAGCTCCGGTGGAATCAGACCGGCTGCTGTCGGTGCTCTCCGCCCAGTGTGTGTGTGTGTGTGTGTGTGTGTGTGTGTGTGTGTGTGTGTGTGTGTGTGTGTGTGTGTGTGTGTGTGTGTGTGTGTGTGTGTGTGTGTGTGTGTGTGTGTACTCACCACCGGCGTCTCCGCGGCTTCTCTCGCTCTGTCTGCGGGGTTTGTGTCACTCCGGAGCGGCTGTGAACATCCTGCAGCTCCGCTCTCTGACTACAGCATCATCACCATCATCATCACCATCACCATCATCATCATCATCATCATCATCATCAGACCTGCTGCTGATCAGTTCACATCAGCCCTCCTCCTCCTCCTCTTCCTCCTCCTCCTCTCTCCATCACTCTCTCTGCTTCGCCGGCAAAAACAAGAGGCGACACTTCCGCTCACATTTTTACCGTGATTTTCAGAATAAAAGCGCCACAAAAAATCAGATAGAGGAGGGTGGGAGAGAGGGGTCATATAACTGTGAGTTAAAAAAAAGAGAAAAAAAAGTGATGATCACCACCACCATCATCACCGTCATCATCATCATCATCTTTTAAATCTTTTTTTAAAACTTAATTTATCATCAAATGAACAAGTGAAAAAGGAACAAAAAACAAAGCGACAGACATTCCAACTCCAAGACATGACAAAGGTAAACACTGAAATGATATATGGACAAAAGACTTAGATAAATAATATATAGTATATAAATATGGGGAATATAGAAATTTCATCATCATCATCGTAAAAGTCACAAAAACTGCATGTTTTCACTTTTATTTTGAAGGATGTGCTTCCCGACAGGAAGTGTTTTTTCCAGCTTCACCCAAAGTAAAAATAAAAATACATTTTCCCTCCACGCCTTCACCTCCACCTACGTCACTCTGATACGTCATCAACAGAAAAACAGAATTAAACCTGCGACAAATATCTCAATAGACTGAACACACACTCATACACACACACATCCACATAAAAACACACACACACACACGGTGACACACAGTCTGTTGTTTACTCTGCTATTCATAATTAAGTGTTATTTATAATTTTCACACATGTCATCATGGAGTCATAATCATTTCACCTTCAGACGAGAGACATGTTTTAAATATTTCTTTCAGCTGTGTTTGTCTCTCTATGTTTATCATTATTATTATTCACAAAAATAAAATAAACAAATCAATAAAAATAATATTATTATATAATGATTTTCTTTAATGTGCAGCTTCCTGTTTTACCTCCTCCAGGTCCAACAGGTTCAGATCTTCAGTTAAAGGGATAGTGTCATTTTTTTTAATCATTTCAACGGACCCAAAGAAACAACGGCCTAAAAGAGGTTTTACCTGAAAATAATTAATATTAATAATAATATTAATAATTCCATTATAATAATAATATCACGTATCCCTCCGCCCAGGGTTAGCGCCCGCCGATCAGCAGTTGGTTAGAGCTGGAAAAAATGATATTCTAGCCAACAATGGAACTGTGTATTTTTTTTCAGGTAAAACTTCTTTTAGGCCGTTGTTTCTTTGGGTCCATTCACAACAATGTATGTTGTAAATCTCTGGGCAGGGCTATTATGGGCTGGCGTTGCAGAGAGTCTTTGTGGTATATCGATGTGTTGATGAAAAGAAGGGATCACCACTGTCTTCACTTGGTTATTAACAAGAAGAAGAGCAGTGTTCAAAAATGCCGAATCCTGGAGCCTCAATGTGAGAAGTCCTTACTGACCAAGAACTCTGACTTTATACCTTTCTAATATAAGGACAGAGAGGAGCCTTAAAGCAGATGTTAGATGACCTTCTGACCAATCCATTAACCTTTGGGGTATCTGAAGTCACCACAGCCAATCATACATGTTAACCAGACACACACCATAAAGTCAGATGATTTCTAAAATAGGACATAGGGTCTATTAGTAGAGCAGACTACACATTCCTGCAGTTACAAACAAAGCAGAACATTATACATAATGATCATTCAAGATATTAAAACTAAGAACATTTAAAGTGTATAATACACTACATCTTCTAAAGTACTTAGGGGCTATTTGTGGATCATACAACCACACTTTAAAAACATGGTATTATCCCTTTAAGCAGTGAACGTCTCTCTGCTGATGGACGGCAGGTTTTATTTCCTCCGGCCTGTGGCGCCTCCTGGTGGACAGGAAATCTGTCTGTAGGTGATTTAAACATAAAAATACGGTTCACGGTGTGAGTTCAGATCAGAAACGTTTTAGAAGAAGAATCGATGTGAATATGAAATATTTTATATGATCAATCAACAGCTGAGATAGAGAGCACGAAGATAGATAGATAGATAGATAGATAGATAGATAGATAGATAGATAGATAGATAGATAGATAGATAGATAGATAGATAGATAGATAGATAGATGGCACGCGCACCGCCCCACCCTGCCTCATTGAGGCTAATTAAATGACTGTAAAGGAGAAAACAGAGACCTGAAGCACAAACTACACCCCCACCTCCACCCCCCCTCTCCGTCTCTCTCTCCCCCTCCCTCTCTCTACTGCCCCCCCCCCCTCCCCCCTCCCATCCCTCTCTCTCTCCCTCCCTCACTGATCTTCTGCTTCGCTCGGAGTCATGAGGTAAGAACAGACGCTCCTTCTCTTTCTTCTTTAACCTTCATTTATTCCGTTTTTTTCGTTCCGTGACCCGGTTTATCACATTATAACCGACCCCCTCCCGCTCGGCCTGACTCGGCTCGGCTCGGCTCGGCTCGGTCCGGTTCGGCCTGGTTCCGCTCGCCTCTCTCTCTGCTGCTGCTGCTGCTGCTCACACGCAGTGCGGGAGGACAGGACACAATACGCTCCTGGTGGATGCGATGATGAGGCGAGCGGAGGCTGCAGGACCAGGACCAGGACCAGGACCAGGTCCACGTCCGGGTTCGGGTTCGGGTCTGGACTCGATTCTGGATTATAAAAAGGCCAGTGTCTGTGTTTTCTTTCACCCATCGCGTTTTAATTTTGTAATTTATTTTAATTTTTTGGGTGGTGGTGGTGATGGAGGAGGAGGAGGAGGAGGAGGAGGAGGAGGAGGGGGGGCGTCCTAGTTTTTCTCCTTGATGCGGGCAGAGGATGGAGGGCGAGGAGGAAGAGGAGGAAGAGGAGCTGATGAATCATAGATGTCGTCAGGGAGAAAAAAACCAGACAAAAAAACCATAGAGGTCAAATATCAGAGGAGGTTTTCTTCTCAACGCAGACCTGGTTGTGTTTGTGTTGCTGCTGCTGCTTTGTATCTGCGTGTTCATGTAGCTCCGTTAGCTCCAGGCTAATCTGCATGTGCATTTGAACGTCTCATTGGTTTCCTCTGGTTGTTGTTTTTTTATGGTTTTGGGGCCTTGAACGTCTCATGCACTGGGACAAAGACTCACTGTCTGTTGTGTTGTTGTGTAGTTTCATTGATCAGGTTTGATCTGATTATTGTAATATCTTATTTGAATATGCGTGGTTTTGTTTTAATGAACATTATGCAACATGTTCAGTCAGAGGTTCATCAATATCTAATCAATCAGACTGTAAATAACTGCAGCTGACAGAGCAGACTGTGTGTGTGTGTGTGTGTGTGTGTGTGTGTGTGTGTGTGTGTGTGTGTGTGTGTGTGTGTGTGTGTGTGTGTGTGTGTGTGTGTGTTACTTCCACATCATTAGATTTGTTGTTGAGCTGCAAAAAAAACTGCAGTAACAATATGAACGGCGCTGCCTTCACTGTCCTGCCAGAGTGCAGGATATCTGACACCTCAGTGTGTCTCCTGAATGTAACTCAGTACTTTTACTCAGTTACTTTACTCTGTCTACATAGCAGAGCGAGGCGTTTCTACGGCGACCGTCAGCTGATCCACAGGAAGTTGAATCTTCCAAAACAAACGAATCGATCAGTTCTGTTTGTTTGAGACGCGACAGGAGGCTTTTACTTTGAAAAGTCCAGTTTCCTGTTTATACTTTGGTCTGACGCGTTCTGCAGAAGAAGAAAAAAAAAAAGAGGTCACAGGTCGTTGCTATGAAAGCGTCATCAGGTGCTGTTGCCAGGTGACAGCTAGCGGCGTGTGTGACATGTGCCGTGTTCGATTCCCGGCTGTCGCCATGGTCACCACTATCTCACTCTAGTGGCCGTTAGAGGAACTGCAGCTTTGTTTGGTATTGATCTGTTTGTTTACTTCCTGTTTGTAAGAAACTGAAACAGAGGATATCGCCTATTTTCTTTCTTTCTTTCTTTCTTTCTTTCTTTCTTTCTTTCTTTCTTTCTCTCTTTCTTTCAGTGGGTCTGTGCTGCATCAGTGTGTTTGAGTCCGACTGTGTCTGAGGGGGCGGGGCCTCTTTGACTGACAGGTATCTGGCCCCTCCTCTTTGACCATATTTGGATTTGTCCCTTGAGGTAAATTTGTCGGGTCGGGGTTCGTCCAGCCCGGCCCAGCTAGAACCAGACCTGGTCTCAGTGCAGACCGGTTGTGTTTCGTATTTATGATGATGTCGAGCGCCAGCCGCCTCCCTGTTCTGTGATTGGCTCCTTGTTGAGGGAAGGATTGGGTCGGTGGTTTCCAGACTGACTGCAGCGTGGGTGAACCCCGGCTGGAGGAGCGCTGCAGCCCACAGGACACACAGTTCATTATAAAATAAGACGGGAGCGTCCTGGACAGAATAAAAGATAAAAGCAGCGAATAACAGGAAACTGCACAGCTCCAGCTGCAAAGTGAAATTGATATTGCACAAATAATTCAGCATATTATTGCACGTGAAGGAAGGAAAACAATCCACTATGTCTATGATAAACGCACTAAAAAACTGATAAATAGCAGATGGTGATAATAATAAATAATGCACCAGACTGTGTTTTTACCTTTGCATCTGCCTGATGTACAGTTTGTCGTCTCTGAGAGCAGAATATGGGTCAGGACCAGGAGTCTGGATCTGGATCTGGATCTGGATCTGGTTCTGGATCTGGATCTGGATCTGGATCTGTATCTGGTTCTGATCTGTCGTCTCACATGACACAGGATCTCAGAGGGGAGGGGGTCTGACCTCTGACCTCTGACCTCTGACCTCTGACGGAGCCGTGGTGGTTGTGACTCACCGCGGCCTCGGGAGCAGGAGGAGTTGACGTAACAGGAGAGACGACAGACTGTGAACTCTGACTGTGAAAGGATTATCCAACATTCAAATGGTCGTTCCATTAAAAAATCGATACTTGTCTGAAAAATAGCAGAGAGATTTTGCTTGGAATGTCCATCCCTAAAAAAAACAAAGATGGCCGTCGTCCTGGAGTCAGTCAGATGAGGAAGATGATTGATTGATTCTTTATTCAGTCACATCACACCACAAGCATTTTCGACATAAACATTATCGGGAAAAAAAATAAATAGTGACTGAAAAGGCACAGGCAGAAGCGTAATGCTTATAGATGCTCTGAGATGTTTCACCTTTTTGTCCCTCCTGGGCTCCTGTACGGTTCAGACCAGCCCTGACCTCTGACCTCTGACCTCTGACCTCTGACCTCAGCATCCAGACAGACTGGAGCTATGTGAGTGAAAACACTCCGCCGCCATTTTCTCCTCCTCCTCCTCCTCCCTCTCCATCCTCTGCCTGGAGGATGCGGTTACCGCGGTAACCAGACAGTCTCAGGGGGGCAGAGAGAGATGAAGGATGGAGGGAGGAGGAGGAGGAGGAGGAGGAGGAGGGGGTGTGTGTCGGGGGAGGGGGAGCTGGTGGTCGGTCGAGTCTTTGTTCAGACAGAGAAAACACAGAGGGGTGAGATGATGACATCATCATGTTCAGATGATGATGATGATGATGATGATGATGAAGATGAGGGTCCGACCGGTCACCTGTCAGTCACCTGTCAGTCACTCCAGGCCGTAGGTTGAACAGCTGCAGCTTCTGGTGTTGATGTTAGTGATGATGTCAGAGGTGGGTGGAGCTGCTGGTGTGATGTCATCACCTCAGGGTGTGGAGCTGGTTGTTCACTTCCTGTTTGTTCATTTCTCTTCCTAAGAAACAAAAACAGAGGATATCGATTTCTTTCTTTCTTTCTTTCTTTCTTTCTTTCTTTCTGTTTCTCTTTCTTTCTTTCTTTCTTTCTTTCTTTCTTTCTTTCTTTCTTTCTTTCTTTCTTTCTTTCTTTCTGTCTTTCTTTCTGTCTTTCTTTCCTTTTCTCTCTCGCTTTCTTTTTCTCTCTCTCATTTCTTCTTTCTTTATTTCTCTCTCTCTTCTTTCTTTCTTTCTTTCTGTCTTTCTTTCTTTTCCTTCTTTTCTTTCCTTGTGTTGTGTTGGATTATAATAACTGATTGGTTAAACCCAAACTCTTTGATCTCCTCGTCTCTCCACTTCGTCTCATATCGGGGTCACGCTGTCTGCTGGATCAGGCGTTTCCATAGCAACCCCGTGGTTAATAGGTTCCGTTAAGGCTCGTTAAGTTCCTCCGTTTGATTCTCTCGGTTTTTTTTAATTTTTTTCCTCTCGGGAGCTGCTTCACATCTCCTTACCCAGCATGCTTTGCAGCGACTGCAGCAAGCAGTGTGTGTGTGTGTGTGTGTGTGTGTGTGTGTGTGTGTGTGTGTGTGTGTGTGTGTGTGTGTGTGTGTGTGTGTGTGTGGATCAGATGACAGCGGAGGCACAAAGAGCCATCACTAGATGTAAATGTGTCACCATGACGATGGGGGAAGGGGGACCAGTTACCACGGTAACGCAGAACATCAATACACCTAGAGATGTTTGATGGGAAACATCAACATGAAACACACACACACAAACACGCGCGCGCTGGTGCAGCGGCGCTCGTGACGACGCTCTGGTCCGGTTCTGATCCGGCGGCTGATGATTGGCGCTCCCATGCTGTTGCCATGGCTACAGCCTGCGAGCTGAGAGATGAGGCGGCGCCGGTCTGAGTGAAGGTCAAACTGCTGACTCACTCTGTGTCCGTGGCGACCTCGGCGTCCAGGTGGAGGTGGAGGTGAGGGGGCGGGGCCTCCGTCTGATCACATGACGCCTCCATCTGATCAGTGTGTGTGTGTGTGTGTGTGATCGATCCCGTGGTCCGAGCAGTGACTCCGCCCCCTCTGACCTGAGACCACGTCCAATAAAATCCACTTCAGACCAGATTCTGGATCATGTTTCCCCCCTTTTTACCCACAATCCCCTGGGGCACCTGCTCCTCATAATGAATGCTGCAGTGACATTTGCTGCACTGACTCCAGATCAGTCGAACGGCGAGGACAGAGAGCCACACACACACATTGAAAGAAAGATCTGTATCTGTTCGATCTATAATCTATAATCTATAAACTTCATCAGAGTTAAATTAAAACAGAAGAATGGTTCACTGTGGCTGCAGCTCCTCCCGCCTCTCCGTCAGACCAGGAGCAGATCCAGGAGCAGATCCAGGATCAGATCCAGGATCAGATGGTGGAAACAGCCCCGAGGACAAACTTAGATAACGTGTTATCTAACAGACTGTCAGTGAACGCACCGTCATCGGTCCAGTGAACACACCACAACAAACTAACGGACTATTAGGGAGGAAGTGAATCCTGGTTTTGGGGATTCTGCCGAACACTGAATCCCTGAGCACTGAGCAGTTAAAGGGACAGTTCAACATTTTGTCAAATTGTCCCATCACCATAATCCCTGTAGCAGTAGGTTCATGACCTTTAAAGGGCCAACGAGGAGTTTCTATTCGGTTATAAAACAGTCTCACGTTAATGTGGATGAATCTACTTGTTAATGGCTCCATTTTCGATCAATATATCGTTTTGTCTCTGTCATTATTTTGTTATTATTAGTGGTGGCGGAAACGCTGGTCGAGCCGACCAGCGTCTCCAGATTCTGGATCATGTTTCCCCCTTTTTTCCCGGACGCAAATGAATGAATAACATTTGCTGCACTGACTCCAGATCAGTCGAACGGCGGGACGTTATGGTCGGAACTTGAAAGAAATATCTGTAACTGAATCTTAACCTCTGACTTTAATCCTTGATGAATGAAAACAGAAGAATGGTCCTGTCTTGCGCCTCTGGAGGAATTCCAGGATCAGATCCAGGATCAGATCCAGGATCAGATCAGGATCAGATGGTGAAAACAAACTTTGATAACTTTTCCAAAACTCCTCGTTGTCCCTTTAATTGTCCAGTGAACACACCTATTTTTAACTAACGGACAGAGCAGAGCCGTTTTGAGCTTCTCAGAGCTGAATCCCTGATCACTGAGGCTCATGGGAAGTTGTGACCTGGACATTCACCACGCTATGAGATAATAACACAACGTTACTGATGATGAAAAACTGTCCCTGAAGGCAACGTGCATCAGAGGTTTTGCATGAATTTACCTCTAGCAGCTCACGGCTCTGCTCCGCTGTTCTAAAAATAGCTTGCACCAACAAGTAAAGGTAACGAACCTACTGCTATCACTATAGGGATTTTGGTAATGTCAAAATGTTGAACTATCCCTTTAAGTCATTCAAGATTCAGGCTTTAATATTTTTTTTTCATTCAAAACAAGAAAGAAAATCATTTCCACAGAGCAGAGGAAATAAAGGAAACTTTAAGTACTATTGGATTGTAGCTGTTTGTTGGTTTGGTTTTGTTGTTTGCTAATTTCATTAGCCTGTCTATGATGTTTTCCATTATATGTTAGCATCAAGCTAACAGACTTAATGTGTATTTATGCTGGCTGTGCTGAGATGGTTGTTCAGAGAGGCTGGATATCGTTCATGTGACTGTTGGCGTTTGGTTAAGTTGATGTTCTGAGGTTCAGATGCTGTAGCTGCATCCCTCAACCGGACCAGACCAAACACAGACTCCAGACTTCACTCTGACTCCTCCCCCCTCTCCTCCCTCTCCCCTCTCTGCTCCTGCAGGTGGCGCTGCGGAGCGTGAACATGGCCAACGTGGCGTCGTACGACCAGCTCGCCCACCAGGTGGAGGCGCTCCGCAAGGAGAACTCCCACCTGAGGAGGGAGCTGGAGGACAACTCCAACCACCTGTCCAAGCTGGAGACGGAGACCACCGGCATGAAGGTGAGCACGCAGCAGGAGGGCGGGGTCAAAGGGTGGGGCCAAAAGAGACAAAGAAAACATGTTTTTGCCCTTAGTGCTGTAATGAGCTTCGTGAGGATGTGGTGCAGCTCCAGCAGGGAACTCTTCTAGAAATAGACTCAATCATTCCTGCTCAAATATGGAGTTTTTATGTAATTATAAAGCGAGGTGATGAAACTGTAGCCCTCGTTTCTTATATATATACAGTATGTGTTGAAGTGATATTATTTATGGGTTATTGAAGTTTCTAATGGTGTTTGTGTTTATTTTCTGTATGTTGTCATTATGTTGAGTCTGATGTCGAGGATCTGTTTCCTGATGTCATTAAAATCAAAGGTCATGATGGATCTGATCGATGATATTGATCTGGAAACATCTAACGTTGTGTTTAGATAGAAACATAAGAATAAAGATGTTTCTGATCAGATCAAAAACATTTCAGTTAAACATTTAAAACAAGAAACGATCAATTTAAAGAGAAAGAAGGAGAAAGAGGGAAAAAGAGGGAGGAAGAGAGAGGGAGAGAGAGGGAGAGAAACCAGGCTAAGACCCAGAGGTTGAACATAAATCCTCTCAGCCACACACACACACACACACACACACACACACACACACACACACTCACGTGTCCAGATGCCGACAGCAGCTGGATTATCAGATTCAGGACGACGGTCGGACTCTGACACACAAACACAACACGACGCCGTGAGAGGAGCAGGAGGGAGAGGCTGCATTGATTAGTGATTGGTTGATTGATTGGAGGACGATCAGACTATGACGTCATCGTTCAGATCAGCTGATCAGGTCAGTGGAGAGTTGGATCTATGACATCATCCGTCCACCTTTAGGGGTTTTTTTATTCATTGTGAGGCTGCAGATCGACCAATCACAGAGCTCAGATGGTTCGTTGTCAAGGTGATTGATTGATCCACATGATCCTAATGATGTCTGACTCTTAATTGATTATTAATCAGCTACAGACTCTGTCGGTCAAGGATGTTCATGTTCTCCTCGTGTTCTTTTTATGTTCTCCTCGTTTCCTCCTCATGTTCTCTTCATGTTCTCCGCCTTTTCTCTTTATGTTCTCCTCATGTTTTCCACATATTCTCCTCATCTTCTCCTGATTTCCTCCTCTCGTTCTCCTCATATTCTCTTCATGTTCTCCTCTTGTTCTGACATGTTCTGCTCATGTTCTCCTTTTCTCTTTATGTTCTCTTTACTGTATGTTCTCCTCTGCTTCTGCTCATGTTCTCCTCATGTTCTCCTCTGGTTCTCCTCATGTTCTCCTCTTGTTCTGCTCATGTTCTCCTTTTCTCTTTATGTTCTCTTTACTGTATGTTCTCCTCTGCTTCTGCTCATGTTCTCCTCTTGTTCTCCTCTGGTTCTCCTCATGTTCTCTTCATGTTCTGCTCATGTTCTCCTCTGGTTCTCCTCATGTTCTCCTCTGGTTCTCCTCATGTTCTCCTCTGGTTCTCCTCATGTTCTCCTCTGGTTCTCCTCATGTTCTCCTCATGTTCTCCTCTGGTTCTGCTCATGTTCTCTTCATGTTCTGCTCATGTTCTCCTCTGGTTCTCCTCATGTTCTGCTCATGTTCTCCTCTGGTTCTCCTCATGTTCTCCTCTGGTTCTCCTCATGTTCTCCTCTTGTTCTGCTCATGTTCTCCTTTTCTCTTTATGTTCTCTTTACTGTATGTTCTCCTCTGCTTCTGCTCATGTTCTCCTCTTGTTCTCCTCTGGTTCTCCTCATGTTCTCTTCATGTTCTGCTCATGTTCTCCTCTGGTTCTCCTCATGTTCTCCTCTGGTTCTCCTCATGTTCTCTTCATGTTCTGCTCATGTTCTCCTCTGGTTCTCCTCATGTTCTCCTCTGGTTCTCCTCATGTTCTCCTCTGGTTCTCCTCATGTTCTCTTCATGTTCTGCTCATGTTCTCCTCTGGTTCTCCTCTGGTTCTCCTCATGTTCTCCTCATGTTCTGCTCATGTTCTCCTCTGGTTCTCCTCATGTTCTCCTCTGGTTCTCCTCATGTTCTCCTCTTGTTCTGCTCATGTTCTCCTCTTGTTCTGCTCATGTTCTCCTCATGTTCTCCTCATGTTCTCCTCTGGTTCTCCTCATGTTCTCCTCTTGTTCTGCTCATGTTCTCCTCTTGTTCTGCTCATGTTCTCCTCATGTTCTCCTCTTGTTCTCCTCTGGTTCTCCTGCAGGAGGTGCTGAAGCAGCTGCAGAGTAAACTGGAGCAGGAGGCGGGGACTCTGGCGTCGTCCGGGCGAAGCGACGTGCTGCACCAGCTCAAAGGTCTGATAATGATGATGATGATGATGATGATGATGATGTCACCGCCTCCTCAGGGACCAATCACAGCTCACAGACATAATTGATACACTCACTCAACTAAACCTGATTGGCTGCAGCTCATTATGACTCGTTAACCACCAGCCGCTGTTAATCAGTGTGTCTGGACTGGACACACACACACACACACACACACACACACACAGTCCAGACCAACTATCAATCAATTAACAATCAACAGAAAATGTGATCATTGAACAGCTGATTCATTGTTATTTATGGTTAATATGTAACAGCCGGTGATATTTCAGATCATTTTTTGTCACTATGGCGCAGGAGAGTGAATTTTTAAAGGGACAGTTCAACATTTGGTCAAATTGTCCCATCGCCATAATCCCTATAGTCATAGCAGTAGGTTCGTTACCTTTAATTGTCGGTGCAAGCTATTTTTAGAACGGCGGAGCAGAGCCGTGAGCTGCTAGAGGTAAATTCATGTAAAACCTCTGATGCACGTTGCCTTCAGGGACAGTTGTTCATCATCAGTCTCTGTATTTCCCTCTAAAACAACTCTGTGTGGTAACGTTGTGTTATTATCTCATAGCGTGGTGAATGTGCAGGTCACAACTTGTCCACCAGAGCGTTGTGGAGTTGTTGGATTGTGTATTTGATGAGTTTGATGAGGGAAACCAAGAAATCCCATAATGAGCCTCCGTTGCCACTTCCCGCGTTACCAATAAATGCCTTCAAAGCCGCTCTGAGCAGCTCACGGCTCTGCTCCACCGTTCTAAAAATAGCTTGCACCGACAATTAAAGGTAACGAACCTACTGCTATGACTATAGGGGTTATGGTGATGGACCAATTTGACTAAATGTTGAACTATCCCTTTAAGAGTCAATGACACACTCTTTTGGCGGAATGACCCAATTACTGTAACCATGACAACAAGTCTTTCTTCCTCCAGAGCTCCACATGGACCTCACCAACTACTACGAGCTCAAACACCAACCTCACAACCTGCGGCTGCTGACGAACACGCTGGGCGGAGCCGGCGGCGTCGGGGGGGCGGAGCTGGACGACCGCCTGGCTCTGCCGCCGTCCTCCTGCTCCTCCTCGTCCTCGGCGGCGGTGAGCAGGGCGCGGAGCCCGCTGAGGTCGTCGTCCCGTCAGAGCAGCGCCGCGGGGGACGCCGTCATGCTGCCGCATCACTTCCTGGACGGAGCTCCGCCCAAAACGGCGGTGATCAGCGGAGCGGACGGACGAGTGAGCGACCATCACCTGGAGAAACTGTGCAAGGAGAGGTGAGGTCACCGAGACACGCCCACATCCAGCAGAGAGACAACATCTGGTTATACCTGACTAGAATAAAACTACGAGCAGTGAAACAATGAGCTAGTAAACGGAAATAAAAATAAAAAATAAAACTAAATAAAAACTACAACGAACAATGAGTTAAAGGAACAGTCAGTGAATAAATCACAGGTTATCTTATTCTTTCATTAGAAACTTTTTTTCAAGAATAACATCCCAACTTTAATCCTGCTGCTCTCATCGAGTCTGTGAGTTGAGACGCGTGGATTAAAGGGATAGTTCACCCAAAATTCAAGTCGACATGAGGCAGAGGAGATGATGAGAGAAATTTGAATTTTGGGTGAACTATACCTTTAATCCACGCGTCTCAACTCACAGAGCCAATGAGAGCAGGAGGATTAAAGTTGGATGTTATTCTTGAAAAAAAGTGTTTCTAATGAAAGAATAAGATAACCTGTGATTTATTCGCTGACTGTTCCTTTAACTGTGAATTCAAAACTTTTATAACCTTGGTGTGTGTGTGTGTGTGTGTGTGTGTGTGTGTGTGTGTGTGTGTGTGTGTGTGTGTGTGTGTGTGTGCAGGGACCTCCTGCTGGGCGAGATGGACCAGGAGGAGAGGGAGCGCTGCTGGTACTTCAGTCAGCTGGAGGAACTCTCTCAGAGACTCAACCACCTGCCTCGCATCGACACGGTGAGGCCGCTGTGACATCACCACACCAGGCTCCTCCTCCTACGGCAGCCAATCACATTCCTCCATTTAGTGTCTGTGTGACGTTGTGACCTCTGACCTGTGGCCTTTGCTGCAGTTCTCTCTGCAGATGGACCTGATCCGGCAGCAGCTGGAGTTCGAGGCTCAGCGCGTTCGCTCGGCGATGAAGGAACGCTTCGGCTCCAGTGACGAGGTCGTGCAGAGGACGCAGGTGAGACGGAGGCTCCTGATTGGACGCTCGCATCACGTCTGTCTCTGTCAATATTCAATGGTCAGACGAGGAGACGATTCAGATTAAGGGGTTAAAGGGATAGTTCAACATTTAGTCAAATTCCCCCATCACCATAATAGGTAGGTTCGTTACCTTTCATTGTCACTGCAAGCTATTTTTAGAACGGCAGAGCAGAGCCGTGAGCTGCTCAGAGCTACGCTACGGAGGCTCATTATGGGATTTCTTGGTTTCCCTCATCAAACTCATCAAATACACAATCCAACAACTCCACAACGCTCTGGTGGACAAGTTGTGACCTGCACATTCACCACGCTATGAGATAATAACACAACGTTACCACACAGAGTTGTTTTAGAGGGAAATACAGAGACTGTTGATGAACAACTGTCCCTGAAGGCAACGAGCATCAGAGGTTTTACATGAATTTCCCTCTAAAACAACTCTGTGTGGTAACGTTTCATTATCTGAATCTGAATTAAAGGTAACAAACCTATTCCTAAAACTGTAGGGATTATTCAGTAATTTTCCAAAATGTTGAACTATCCCTTTAAAAGTGTTATTATGGGATGTGTATATGTGTGTGTATGGTTATGTGTTATTATTATGACGACAGATTCTTTATGTTGCATTGTTGATGAGCTGTAACACAGACAGCTGCTGGAGAGACAGCACATCTGGACCCGTCTTAACTGTGTGTGTGTGTGTGTGTGTTTGCAGATGCGTGTGGCTCGTCTGGAGCAGCTGGAGAAGGAGCTGCAGGAGGCCCGAGGGAGTCAGGAGAGCCAGCTACAGGTCAGACACAACAACACAACAACACAACAACACACACACAATCACACACGATGAACAGAGAAGAAAACATTATTTTATTGTGATGATGTCACAGTTCAACCTGTTTGTGAGGCCCCGCCCCCTCTGACCGGTGATGAGGCGCTGACAGCGAGCAGCCGGTGTTGAGCGTTACGTTACAAGTGTGTGTGTGTGTGTGTTGCCCTTCACCACACAGCAGCGCTGCCACACAGTCACAGCTCGGCTCAACTCGGCTCGGTTTAGGTCCTTTAATCACAGCTGACAGTTCCTCTGGGGGGCGGGGTCGTCATCATACCACAGCGCCGAATGGCTGCAAAGCCCCGAGAAGCTGAGCCGGTTTCCATTCAGGGCTCACGTTGACCGATTGTGTCGTTCACACCAGATGTCCTGCAGCGATCGTTTCAGTGTCTGGTCTATTTTGTGCGCGAGCTGCGAGCGATGGCGTCAAACAAAGAAACACGAGAAAATCCGGTCAACTTTCAAAATTAAAACAATTTTCAAAATAAAACACCGCAACTGATTCGTGTGCGTTTTTGTGTAAACAGAGCGCGAGAGAGATGGATCAGTGGGCGCTACAATCTACTAGAACGTTATTTCACAGATAGTTACGACTGAAAGCATGATTTTAAAAAGATTTTTTTTCTTTGATTTGGTCTGAAAAAGGTATTTTTCCAAAGACAGGTCTTGAAAAAGAGGGGTCGTCTTATATTCAGGGTCAATACGGTATTATTTAGTGATTGGACTTCTTGAGTCAAGTAACGGTGCATTTTATTGTCAGTAACGGTAACGGCGCTGTAACAGGGGAAACAGTAACTTTTGTGATGACTCGTTATTGAGAAAATAGCACCGTTATTCAAAAAGGCGGTTATTCCCGTTCGTGTGAGGCTCCAGAGTCCTGTTCATGACTCCGTCTCCGCCTCCAGACCAGAGTCCAGACCGACCAATCAGCCGTGTTCAGGTCACTGCAGCAGCCGCTCCCAGTCGAGCTGCACCTGGGGCAGCGACACGGAGCCGCCGTAGGCCCAGACCCAGAAGCCGGGGTAGAGCGGCTCCGAGAAGGTGGAGCTGAAGGTGTGGATGTGGACCATGGCGTCCTGGGAGACGCAGTAGAAGGACAGCGACCCGGCGGCCCAGTCCAGGTACACCCCGACTCTGCGGCTGAAGGGTTCTGGAGAGCAGGACTTGAACCTGCGGTTGTTGTGGCACGGCGTGTAGCTTCCCTCCGAACACTCCATGCTCCACGACCACCGGTTGAGTCCCAGCAGGCAGCTCGCCGCCGGCCCGTCCCTGCAGATCCGGTTGGAGGCCACGCCCACGTCTGCGCCGCCGCTCCACTCCACCTCCCAGTACACCGAGTCCAGCAGCCCCTCCCTGCACAGGACCTGGGGGCAGCGCTCGAACCGGTCCGGGTGGTCCAGCTGGTCTGGGGACCAACCGGGTGACCACATGCGGGTCACCGTCCTGTTGCCGTCGGTCAGACGCAGCTCGGAGTTGGCAGTGCTGGGGTCAAAGGTCAGATAACAGGCATCTGGGGGCAGAGGGACAGAGATCAGAGTCAGACCAGGTCATGAACCCAGGGTGGTACATGAGTCATTGAGGCATTATCAATAACAACAAAGATTAGATGATTGACTCATCGATAAGTGACCAGGTTGCAGTGAAGGTGCGACTCTATGCAGACGATGCTGTCGCTTCAATCAACAAAAAGTTTCAACCGAAGACGTGATCTTACAGTTCTTCACCCACCACGCGTCTCCACCCGTCCGGCTCCTGCAGACACAGAATCAAACGTTCATGTTGAACCTCATGTATCACTCAGTCACGTCTCTGAAGGACTCGTCCTCCGTCTGTCTCACCTCGTCTCGCCTCGTCTTTCGTTGCTCAGACTGAAGCCAATGATCAGAGGAGGTGATGAGAGGAGGTTCTCCAGGGGAAAGTCACCTCCCTCCCCCTCTGCCTTCCCCTCCTCCTCCTCCTCCTCCTCCTCCTCCTCCCCCTCCTCCTCTTCTTCCTCCTCCGAACAGGAAGCAGCTGGACAGAAACCGACTGTGAGACGTTGGTTTAACTTTTCACCTGAAGTTGTAAACGTTTTCACATGGTTTGATCTCAGAGTGTTAAACCCTCTGGTCCTACCTGTGTGAGACATCCACATCGTCTCCTCCCCTGGTCGTGTGTCAGAGACACTGATGTCCACTTCTTTGTCCTCTGCTTCCTCCATGGAGTCCATGTTCCCACCGTCCTCAATTGCGGAGAGTTTTCCCCTGAATTCTTCATCTGTTTGCTCTGAGAGCAACGTCCTTACGTCCTGTCTGTCCTCTACATCTCCTTTGTCCTCTCTGTCCTCTACATCTCCTCTGTCCTCCACATTTCCTTTGTCCTTTCTGTCCTCTACATCTCCTTTGTCCTCTCTGTCCTCTACATCTTCTCTGTCCTCTATATCATTTCTGTCCTCTACATCTTCTTGGTCCTTTCTGTCTTCTACATCTCCTTTGTCCTTTCTGTCCTCTACATCCTTTCTGTCCTCTACATCTTCTATATCCTCTACATCTTCTCTGTCCTCTGCTATTTTCTGGTCTCCCCTAAACAGCCTCCTAAAACTGTTGTTTGTAGTCTGAGACCTCTGGACTCTTATTTTGGAGGTGTCTTCCTTTGGGACAGGACCCTTGTTGTCCCTCAGACTGATCCTAAAGACACTGGAGATGTCCTCCTTGAGGTGGCTCAGGGGGTTGGTGGTCTTCTCTGGCGTCTGTCTGGTCCTCGGGTCTCTGGACACGTTGAACATGCTGCTCAGATCTTCTCTGAAGAGGCTGAAGGTGCTGCTGCCTCTGTCCTCCACATCTTCTTTGTCCTGTCTGTCTTCTACATCTTCTTTGTCCTCTTCATCTTCTCTGTCCTCTGCTATTTTTTGGTCTCCCCTAAACAGACTCCTAAAACTGTTGTTTGTTGTCTGAGACCTCTGGACTCTGGCGTCTTCCTTTGGGACAGGACCTTTGTTGTCCCTCAGACTGATCCTGAAGACACTGGAGATGTCCTCCTTGAGGTGGCTCAGGGGGTTGGTGGTCTTCTCTGGTGTCTGTCTGGTCCTCGGGTCCCTGGACACGTTGAACATGCTGCTCAGATCTTCTCTGAAGAGGCTGAAGGTGCTGCTGCCTCTGTCCTCCACATCTCCTTTGTCCCGTCTGTCCTCTACATCTTCTCTGTCCTGTTTGTCCTCTGCTATTTTTTGGTCTCCCCTAAACAGACTCCTAAAACTGTTGTTTGTTGTCTGAGACCTCTGGAGTCTTATTTTGGAGGTGTCTTCCTTTGGAACAGGACCCTTGCTGTCCCTGAGACTGATCCTGAAGACACTGGAGATGTCCTCCTTGAGGTGGCTCAGGGGGTTGGTGGTCTTCTCTGATGTCTGTCTGGTCCTCGGGTCCCTGGACACGTTGAACATGCTGCTCAGATCTTCTCTGAAGAGGCTGAAGGTGCTGCTGCCTCTGTCCTCCAAATCTCCTTTGTCCCGTCTGTCCTCTACATCTTCTCTGTCCTGTTTGTCCTCTGCTATTTTCTGGTCTCCCCTAAACAGACTCCTAAAACTGTTGTTTGTTGTCTGAGACCTCTGGAGTCTTATTTTGGAGGCGTCTTCCTTTGGGACAGGACCCTTGTTGTCCCTGAGACTGATCCTGAAGACACTGGAGATGTCCTCCTTGAGGTGGCTCAGGGGGTTGGTGGTCTTCTCTGGCGTCTGTCTGGTCCTCTGGTCTCTGGACACGTTGAACATGCTGCTCAGATCTTCTCTGAAGAGGCTGAAGGTGCTGCTGTCTCTGTCCTCCGCCTGGTTGGACGGACGTTCGTCCGGCTGCGTCTTTGTCTCTTTAAACACCTTCAACACGTCGTCTTTAAACTGGTTGAAATCTTCTCTGAACAGTGTCAGAGGACCGATTGTCCTCCTGGTGGCCTGACCTCCGACCTTCACGTCTTCATCAGGGTGGGCACTGTCGTCCTCATGGACACGTTTCTCCTCATGGACACTGTCGTCCTCGTGGACACTGTCGTCCTCATGGACAGGTTCGTCCTCATGGACACGTTTCTCCTCATGGACACTGTCGTCCTCGTGGACACTGTTGTCCTCATGGACACATTCGTCCTCATGGACAGGTTCGTCCTCATGGACACTGTTGTCCTCATGGACACGTTTGTCCTCATGGACAGGTTCGTCCTCGTGGACACGTTCGTCCTCATGGACATGTTCGTCCTCGTGGACACGTTCGTCCTCGTGGACACGTTCGTCCTCGTGGACACGTTCGTCCTCATGGACAGGTTTGTCCTCATGGACACGTTCGTGCTCATGGACAGGTTCGTCCTCATGGACAGGTTCGTCCTCGTGGACACGTTTTTCCTCATGGACATGTTCGTCCTCATGGACACTGTCGTCCTCATGGACAGGTTCGTCCTCATGGACACGTTCGTCCTCATGGACACGTTCGTCCTCATGGACAGGTTCGTCCTCATGGACAGGTTTGTCCTGGTGGACAGGTTCCTCAGGAGGTTCCTCTGAGAGGTTCATCCTCACTTTAAAGTTCCTCAGTTGTTTCACGTAGACACAGTTTTTCCTGTGATGAGATGAAACGTCTTCAGGAGTTGAACCTGGAAACACAAACACTGTTGTTAATGCTCCAGAAGGGGGGGAGGGGGGAGGGGGGAGGGGCAGGTGTAGGTGCAGGGGCAGGCGCAGGTGTGATGAGCTGTGGTGGACAGAGTCAACAGGATGAACCTGTTGAGATACTTCATGTAGAAGATTCTCAGCCCCAGAACAAACAAATCTCTACTGTCTCTACTCTATTGTCTCTACTGTCCCTTCAGTCTCTACTGTCCCTTCAGTCTCTACTGTCCCTTCAGTCTCTACACTTCTGTCTCTACTGTCTCCACTGCCTTGCACCTAGCTACACAGTTAAATCCAAATGTCATCAGTTAAAGTTGTCTTTTGCTGACCTCTGACCTCTGATGACCAGATGTTTAAAGGTCAAAGGTCAACATCCATGTGACAACATGTTTGTCCTAAACTGAAGAACTCAAACACAGTCAAACACAGTCTGCAGCGCCGTGTGCCCGAGACAGATGTCCCTGTCAAGACAATAAAGTTAATTTGATTGATTGATTGATTGGTCGATTGGTTAACCCTTCGGAGAGACTCCGCCCACTGAGTGAGGACCTGGTGAACCGGTTCAAGTCTATTGATGAGTCTCAGCAGAGACCGTGTTCGTGTTCAGACCTGTTCACTGTGAACCAGCTCACACAACAACACTCAACACCCTCAGATACTCACGGCTGCTTCAGGCGCCGTCCCTCCGTCCCCGTCCCTCCGTCCCCGTCTCCGTGTGACAGTTGGTCCGGCGAGTCCACGTCTCCGTCCAGGTGTGTGTGTGTGTGTGTGTGTGTGTGTGTCCAGGTCTCAGGCGGATTAGATCTGAGCTGCCAGAATCTCTGCTTCTCTCTCTCTCTCTCTCTACATTCCTTGCTCGCCCCTGGTTGGACTGGTTTGTCTCCATGTCTGAGAACCGGCTGCTGATTGGCCGATCCGCTCCAGGTGTTCAGTGTCTCGTGACGAGTTCAAGGTCTGAGGTTAAACACTGTAACTTCTAGGATTCAGCTGCAGAAACAGAACCAGCCTCAGGTCCTGGTTCTGGTTCTGGTTCTGGTTCTGGTTCTGGTTCTGGTCCTGGTCCTGGTCCTGGTCCTGGTTCTGGTTCTGGTTCTGGTCCTGGTCCTGGTTCTGGTTCTGGTTCTGGTTCTGGTTCTGGTCCTGGTTCTGGTTCTGGTTCTGGTCCTGGTCCTGGTTCTGGTTCTGGTTCTGGTCCTGGTTCTGGTCCTGGTTCTGGTTCTGGTTCTGGTCCTGGTCCTGGTTCTGGTTCTGGTTCTGGTTCTGGTTCTGGTCCTGGTCCTGGTTCTGGTTCCAGTTCTGGTTCTGGTCCTGGTTCTGGTCCTGGTTCTGGTTCTGGTCCTGGTCCTGGTTCTGGTTCTGGTTCTGGTTCTGGTCCTGGTTCTGGTCCTGGTTCTGGTTCTGGTTCTGGTTCTGGTTCTGGTCCTGGTTCTGGTTCTGGTTCTGGTCCTGGTCCTGGTCCTGGTTCTGGTTCTGGTTCTCTCAGCACCTGTGTAAAACTCATTAAATATTCATGAGGCGTTTCCTGCCCCGCCCTCTGATGGGCGGGGGAGGGGTTGTGACCTCATTAATAATCAATAAATCATTGATGACGTCAGAGCTCATTAATTATTCAGAGCGTGACCTTTGACCTACAAACCCACATTTTATAAATACAATTTTTTGATTTATTTTAATCAATTTTAATACTTTACTTTTAAATCGACAGTGAGAGACTGAAGAACACAGCAGACAGTAGGAACCTGTTAAAGGGATAGTTCACCCTATATTCAACTTTCCCTCATCATCTCCTCCCCCTCATGTGGACTAATGGTGCGTTCAAGACAACTCGGAAGTCGGGAATTCCCGAGTTGGGATTTCCGACTTCCGACATCATAGCGTTCACGCCGCAGGAACTCGGAAAAGAAGAAAACATGGATGCCAGAAAGAAGTTCGGTATATTGTGGCTCATGGCTGAATATGAGAAATTTATGCAGCAGCAAGTTATGTTTATTGTGGAGGCAAATGAAGAGGAGAGGACACGCCGCAGGTTATGCATTAAACCCTGGATGTTTTTTTAAGATGAAGGCCGCCATGTTTTCTGTTGCGGTGACGTCAACTGTCGGAGCTCTGAAATGATACCCGAGTTTCCGACTTGTAATTTCCGAGTTTTTCGGACCAAGTTGTCTTGAAACCTGGTTTTCAGTCCATTGACAATTTGTCCATATAATGGTTGTCAATGGACACCAGGTTTCTTGGTCCAAAAAACATTCAGATCCCTCCATCCTGCTGCGTGGACCCCCCGTAACTCAGAGAAGGAACGAGGACTCTGAAAACTCTCACAGCTCTTAGTCCACATGAGGGGGAGGAGGTGAACTATCCCTTTAACAGGTTCCTACTGTCTGCTGTGTTCCTCAGTCTCTCTCTCGTTGCTATGCAGAGAAGCAGGTCTATGTGGTCGTCTCTGAGCCGAGCTGTGATTGGCTGTTGCCAGGCAGCCGGCTCGACCAGAGATGAAGAGACAGAGAGAGAGAGAGAGAGACTTGTCTCTGCTTCATCCTGAGAGTTACACCTGGTCCTGGTCCTGGTCCTGGTCCTGGTCCAGGTCCTGGTCCAGGTCCTGGTCCTGGTCCTGGTCCTGGTCCAGAGAGCAGCTGGTTGTGTTTCATATTTGAGCTAAAGACACACACACACACACACATATTAAAACGTGTGTGTGTGTGTTTTCTGGCGTCCATTTTGTGTCATGTTGCAGCTGCCGTTTTTAATGGAGGAGGTTTGGATCAGAGCCACACACACACACACACACACACACACTGGCTCCCCTTTCTCTTTGTCTGCCTGCACACACACATTCAATCACACCCGGAGGCGTTGCCATGGCGACGGGATGGAGACGGTGGCGATGAAAGCTGGGATAGAGCTCTCAGAGGATTCAGAGCGAATCTAAATGAGTGTGTCAGAGTGTGTGTGTGTGTGTGTGTGTGTGTGTGTGTGTGTGTGTGTGTGTGTGTGTGTGTGTGTGTGTGTGTGTGTGTGTGTGTGTGGAGGATTATCAGGCTGTGAAATGAACGTTTTAAGAGTTTGTTGTGTAAATCTGATGGAGCCTGTTCGATTCCAGCGACGTCCACAGGAGGAGAAACATAGAAGAAGAAGAAGTCGATGAGCGCTGATCCATAAAATACAAAAACACATGAACAGAATAAATAAACACTTTTTTATATTTCTATTGTTTCATGTTTATGAAAGAAAACGTCTTCACTAAACAAAGACATTATCTTCCTCCTCCTCCTCCTCCTCCTCCTCCTCCTCTCTCTTCCTCCTCCTCCTCCTCCTCCTCAGCTGTCTGGAGCTGAGAAGCCCCCTGCTGGAGAACCGGAGAACAACACGACGGCGGCTGCAGCAGGAACAGAAGCTGCAGACGGAGGCAGCAAGGTGACACATAGCCTTCATCATCATCTTCATCATCATTTATTTATTTATCTGTTTATCTGTTTATTTCAGGCATGTGAATTAAACACAGCTCTGGAAAACGTGACGAGGCCACATCAACATGATCAGTTCCTCTGGTTTCACGATTCATAGCTGTGTTTAATGTGTAAACAACATTTCTCCCAAATTAGAAATAAAAATATTGTCATTTAGAGAATGTATTTATTTATTTATCTAACTGTATAATGCAGAGAAAACAAGTTCATATTCATTAAAAAACAACACAACACTACTTTTTAAACTTAGGAAGCGTTTTGAAATCAACATTGGTGGAATAATCCCAATTTTGTATTTATTTATAATATTTCTTCCTCATTAAATCTGATGTGTTTGAGGTGATGAGGCGCCATAGCAACATGTAGAGAAGCTGCTCTCTTTATTTTAGTTTTTCACATGCTGTTTATTTTATGAAACCTCTGCAGCATCATGTGCCCAAGAAAAATGTCTCCGTCGGGACAATTTAATTTGATAAGGCCTCATGTGAAGCTGCATTAACAAATTAACAACTCCAATAATTGTAATTAATAAAGCTTTTTTCTTCCTTTGGTTTGGTTTTAGAGGCACAACAATGAAATTAGGCCGTCATGTGGTTTGTTAAAAACATGATTTGCATAAATCAGCTCTTAATAGTTTTGTATTGAACTTAGTTTCCATTTTTTCTGTTTTATTGTATTTTAATTTATTGTTTTGCTTCCTCGATGCCCCCAGGTGGAGATGGTCTTCTGGCTGCTGTCCATGTTGGCCAACAGAGACAAGGAGGAGATGTCCCGGACTCTTCTGGCCCTGTCCAGTTCTCAGGACAGCTGCATCGCCATGAGGAAGTCCGGCTGCGTCCCCCTGCTGGTCCAGATCCTGCACGAGGCCCCGGGTGGCGCCGCCGGGCCCGGAGAGACGTCGGCGGGCGGCGGCGGCGGAGGGGGCGGAGGGAGCGGGACGGCGAGCGGCTGCAGCCGAGAGGCCAAGTCCAGAGCCAGCGCGGCGCTCCATAACATCATCTACTCCCAGCAGGACGAGGGCCAGGCGCGGCGGGAGATGAGGGTCCTGCACATGCTGGAGCAGATCCGCACCTACTGCGACAGCGGCTGGGACTGGATCGAGAGCCACGCCCAGACGCCCTCGCCCGGAGGAACCAGAACCGCAGGTCAGTCCAGTCCCACAAAGGCTGATCACTATCATGATAGTGATCAATTATCACCAGCTGCAGCAGGTCAGAGGACGAACCGGGGTCACTGTAGTTCACTGAAGCTAAAACTAAAGAGAATTTAGAAAACTGAAATAAAAATAAAAACACCACAACTCACACTACGACTCTCTCCACAACGCTCTGGTGGACAAGTTGTGACCTGCACATTCACCACACTATGAGATAATAACACAACGTTACCACACAGAGTTGTTTTAGAGGGAAATTCAGAGACTGTTGATGAACAACTGTCCCTGAAGGCAACGTGCATCAGAGGTTTTACATGAATTTCCCTCTAAAACAACTCTGTGTGGTAACGTTGTGTTATTATCTCATAGCGTGGTGAATGTGCAGGTCACAACTTGTCCACCAGAGCGTTGTGGAGTTGTTGGATTGTGTATTTGATGAGTTTGATGAGGGAAACCAAGAAATCCCATGAGCCTCCGTAGCGTAGCTCTGAGCAGCTCACGGCTCTGCTCCGCCGATCTAAAAATAGCTTGCACCGACAATTAAAGGTAACGAACCTACTGCTATGACTATAGGGGTTATGGTGATGGGCCAATTTGCCAAAATGTTGAACTATCCCTTTAAACTTGGGGAGGAACTGAACCAGAACCAAAGGTGAACTTGTGGTTTTCCTCCTCAGACATCCCGGAGCCCGTCGACCCTCAGATCTGTCAGGCCATGTGCGCCATCATGAAGCTGTCGTTTGAGGAGGAGTACCGCCGCGCCATGAATGAACTAGGTTTGTGAACCCCGACCCCTCCCATTTCCACACACACACACACACACACACACACACACACACACACACACTGCACTGTGCTGACTGTGCTGTGGCTCTGCAGGCGGTCTGCAGGTGGTGGCCGACCTGATCCACCTGGACCAGGACATGTACGGTTTGCAGAACGACCCCATCAACATGGCGCTGCGGCGCTATTCAGGGATGGCGATGACCAACCTCACATTTGGAGACGTCGTCAACAAGGTAGAGATTAATGATCGTTTAATTGTAAACTTTGATTCTGAGTCGACCTGATGAACTGAAACTTCTTAGTTTTAGAGTTTTAGAGAATGCAGCTCTATTTTACTGAAGTCTTGCTGTTGTAACCCTAACTCCCGTGAATCCCCCTCCTCCTCCTCCTCCTCCTCCTCCTCCAGGCGACCCTCTGCTCCAGGAAGAGCTGCCTCCAGGCCCTGGTGGCCCAGCTGGCCTCCGACAGCGAGGAGCTCCACCAGGTGGTGTCCAGCATCCTGAGGAATCTGTCCTGGAGAGCCGACATCAGCAGCAAGAGAGTCCTCCGAGACATCGGCTGTGTGTCTGCGCTGATGACCTGCGCCCTGCAGGCCACCAAGGTGACTAAGACAAACTACAGACAGTGGACAGGAGGGAGGGAAGCTGGTTTATGTCAGGAGACGGAGTGCAGACGATGCTGCTGGAGATAAAGTCCAGCAGTGATGTTTGTGGTTTCTCCAGAGTCTGGAGATCAGAGGTTCTTCGCTGCTGCTCCTCCTCCTTTCTTAAAATGTGAAACTGCTCCTTTAAAGCCGTGTGACTCAGTAGACTAAAGGGTATAAAACGTTCTTTGCCTCGTGACCCAGACTAAACCCCCTGTGTTCTGGTTCTGGTTCTGGTTCTGGTTCTGTAGGAGTCCACCTTGAAGAGTCTGCTGAGCGCCTTGTGGAACCTGTCGGCTCACAGCATCGACAACAAGGTGGCGATCTGCTCGGTGGACGGCGCTCTGGGCTTCCTGGTCAGCACGCTGACGTACCGATGTCAGACCAACTCCCTCGCCATCATCGAAAGCGGCGGAGGCATCCTGAGAAACGTGTCGAGCCTGGTCGCCACGCGAGAGGACTACAGGTCGGTCTCCTGCTGATTCAAGTCATTCAAATTAAATACATTTACTTCGCTGACACCGTTAATATCCAAAGTTAAAAGATGTTTTACTTTTAAGTGGTCATCTTTTATTAATCTTTTTGAGAAAAAAAACATGAAAATAATCATCTATTTCCTTTAAAAGGTTTTTGTTCATTTGCTCTTAGTATTGACTGCAGCAGCAGTGAAGCTGGATGTGTTGTAATGTCTGCTGCTTCTTTCTTCTCAGGCAAATCCTCAGGGACCATAACTGCCTCCAGACTCTGCTGCAGCACCTGCGCTCCCACAGTCTGACTATCGTCAGCAACGCCTGCGGGACGCTCTGGAACCTCTCAGCCCGAAGTCCGAAAGACCAGGAGCTGCTGTGGGACCTGGGAGCCGTTAGCATGCTGCGCAACCTGATCCACTCCAAGCACAAGATGATAGCCATGGGCAGCGCCGCAGCTTTAAGAAACCTACTCACCAACCGACCCCTGAAATACAAGGATGCTGCCGTCGTGTCCCCTGGCTCCTGCATGCCGTCGCTCTACATGAGGAAGCAAAAGGCCCTGGAGGCCGAGCTGGATGCCAAACATCTAGCAGAGACCTTTGACACACTGGAAAAACAAAGCCCGAAGCACTTAACCCTCAACAAGCCGCTACGGCACATTGAGAGTCTGGCCAAGGATTATGCATCCGACTCTGGTTGCTTTGACGATGACGAGGCCCCCAACGTCTCCAGCAGCCTGGACACCGGGAGCTTCTCCATGCTGTCCATGTTCCTTACCAACTCTAACTTCCTGCAAAATCAGCCACGTAAGAGGGACAACGAACCCGAGAGAGACCTGGAACCACATCAGATGGTTGAGAAGAGACACGCGCCTCCTGACGACATGGTGTCTGCTGCAGCTGAGAAATTAGCCAAAAAGATCACCAACACGGTGGCCAAGATTGACAGGTTGGTGGAGGACATTACCATGCACACGTCTTCGGAGGATAGTCTGAGCCTCAGCTCTGAGGATCACTTGGCCGACTGGCCTTACGGACTCGATGAACTCAATGAAGCCCGTGCAAACTCCTGCTCCCCCTGCCGCCTCTCTGACACGAGCAGCCTGGCCCACAGGGACCGCCTCAGCAGAGCCCACGCCCTCCTGCGCCTCAAAACCGCCCACACCAGTGTCTCCACTGACAGCCTCAACAGTGGCAGCACCAGTGACGGCTACTGTGGCAGCAAAGATCAGATGCGACCTGCTCCAAGAGCCATAATGATGCAACAACAACGACCCAACCAGCTCGATCTCAAGGTTGCTCATCAAGACTACCTGGGACCCGCCGTCCTGAATGACACAATCCAGCAAGATATTCCGGAGAGGGACTCTGTGGATAACAAAGACATAAAGACTTTAGGGATCAGCAACACAGACTCAGAGAAGAACCAGGATCAACCTGTTCAAACACCTGTCAGTGTTTCCACCAAAGTCTCCTCTGATGTCAGCATGACTTCAATCAAACTGTCTCCATCTTATCAACAGGTCCCACTTATTCAAAGCGTGGCCAAATTTGGAGTGGCCAAGACAGGGATTAACGTCCAGGCTGCTCAAGCAATGAGAAGACAAGCATGGGTTCCTACCGTGATGACTGGAGGCAGTATAACAAAGTTTTCACCAATGACGTCCACCAAAAGCCCAACCATTGGAACCATGGAGACGGTCCAGAAGTATTCCGTGGAGAATACTCCGATCTGCTTCTCGCGCTGCAGTTCGCTGTCTTCCCTTTCTTCTGGCGACGGAGCACTGGATGGACAGAGTGAGAATGAGCTGGAGAGTGACTCATCGTTAGAAATAATTGAAGTGGAGGATGGAGAAGTGGTGAAGAGAGCTGAAGAAGATGAAACTCTGGAGGATCTGAGTGACAGTCAGCTGCTGATGACCGACTCAAAAACCTTCCCAAGCAAAGAGACGGATCCCATTGAAATCCCTTGTCCTGCCAAGAGGGAAAAGGTGTTCCTCAGAGGAGCTTCACCAGCTGTCCTGGAAGACAGATCTCCATCCAGTTCATCAGAGAACTACATCCACGAGACGCCCTTGGTGATGAGCCGCTGTAGCTCGGTCAGCTCCCTGGGCAGCTTTGATTCTCCGTCTATTGCCAGTTCAATCCAAAGTGACCCGTGCAGTGAGATGATTGATGGGACAATAAGCCCCAGTGATCTGCCCGACAGCCCGGGGCAAACCATGCCCCCAAGCCGAAGCAAGACTCCATGTTGCGGTGAGTCTAATGGACCAGAAACACAGGCCACAGGCATAGCAGGCCAGTGGGAAAATAGCCTACGGAAGTTCATGGAGATTGCAGACTCCAAGGAGAGGTTTAACCTCCCCCCTGACCTGGACACAATGATCTACTTCACCGTGGAAAAGCCCACTGAAAACTTCTCTTGTGCTTCGAGCTTAAGCGCTCTGCCTCTTCACGAACACTACATACAGAAAGATGTGGAGCTGAAACTGACGCCTCTTCTCCAGCAAAATGATAAAAATCTTCCATTTCCTGACGAGGATGACCAAGGACTCAACCATGGGGAAAGATACAGTGAGGGAAACTCAGACGATGACATTGAAATCCTAAAGGAATGCATCAACTCAGCTATGCCCTCCAAGTTCAGAAAGGTACGACCGTCCCTGATGACCACGATTCCTCCCCACATCCTCAGCTCCCAGATGCGAAAACCACTGTCTCTTCCTGTGTACATGATGCTGCCGAACGGAAAGACCCAGATGTGTCCTGGAAGGAGAATTGTCATCCCACAAAAGGACCTCAAATTTGATGATTCATCCTTCACTGATTCTGCAGAGGGTACACCTGTTAACTTCTCCAGCACAACATCACTGAGCGATGAGACACTTCAGTACCCAGTGAAAGACAGAGGAGCTAAAGAGTGCACGGCTAAAGGGATGAACAAACAAGAGCTGCTTGACGATGAAGCAAAGAGGATTGAAGACCTAAGGATATTCTCCCATTTCCACAAACCCAACAGGGTGAACTGCCCACCTGAGATACAAATGAACCGGGTAACCAAACACGTTGTTCCCACTCAGCGGGTGCTGATGCAGAGCAAAGAAGTGGCCGACCGAGTGGCCAGCCAAAGAAACCGCGATCACTCTCCTAACCAACAAAAGAAGAGGCAAGGCCAAGGCCCCGTCAGGAAACTGGAACTTCCTGTCATAAAGCAAAGCATGGAGGGGAACCTCAATGTGGGCTCACAAAAAGGACACACGATATATCGAAAGACGACACGTTCATCAGAGGACAGCTTCTATGATGACGAAAATGAAAATGATGAAGTGGTGAAGCAAACAAGCCGAAAACAGATCAGAGAAGCGAGTAGAAACACTCTCTCCCGGAGCATGACTAACATTGGCAGGATTGATAATTCCCAATCAAAGCACAGAGGGTTTCACAGGATTAAACAGAATCTGATAAAGGATGAATCTCTGGCATGTTACTCACTCAGCTCCTCTCTTAGTTCACTGAGCGACGCCGAGTTTGAAGACAGTAAAACAAAAGCCCAACAGATATGGTACAAAAATAGACACAACAAAACACTTAATATGATGCAACAAGCAAAGTCAATGACAATTCACAGCCAATACGAAGAGCAAAGCTCGCCAAGTTCCGTCAGCATGGACTCAGAAGATGACCTCCTTCAGAAATGTATAACTTCTGCCATGCCGAAGCAGCGACGGAAGCTCGCTGCCCGGAAAAAGAAAGCAGAAAACACCCAGAAACAAAAACAAAAGGCCTGTGACGACTGGAACATGGACGAAGAAATGGACAGTGATGATATGGCATGGGATAATGACTCAGACCTCAACAGTGTTGAATGGAGAGCCATACAGGAGGGGGCCAATTGTGTTGTAACTGGGCTGCAGGCATCAAAGTCTCAAGAACCGTCCTCTGAAGAGACTGAATCTGTCCTGTCGTTCATGTCAACGTCCAGCTTCACCCCCAAAGAAAAGAAGTTTGCAAAAGACAAAAAGGCGAATAAGCCTCTTGACTTTGCACAACGCAAGCCAGTCCCTAACTTACCAGTGGTATTCAGAGGCCGGACAGTGATCTACACCCCGAAAAAAGAGCCGGCTCCATCTCAAAGACCTCCTCCCAGAAAGGTACCAACCAAGACAGATGCTCCAAAGAACCCAGATCTTGCTCAGCACAGATCAAAGAGCCTCCACAGATTAGGCCGCCCCCAGGATACAGAACTGTCTTTGCCAAAGAGGAGCTCTACTCCCCCTCCCAGGATACCAAAGAGTTCCTCCTCTGGATCGTCACAAAGCTCCACACCATCCAAACAGTCACAGAAGAAGATCACATCACCAAGCCAGACAAATAAACCCATCCAGAAGAAGAACGCAACACCGGTTGGTAGCCCGCCAGCCACCAGTCCACCCGAGAGGAAGGGACGGTCTCCTGTTGTGAATCAAAATGAAAAATCACCTCCTCCAAAGACCCAGAAGTCACCTGTTCGGATCCCTTTCATGCAAAGTTCGGGCAGGCAAGCCAGGCCTCTGTCGCCACTCGTAACCAACCAAACAACCGGCAGACAAACCAGTCAGGTCAACGGGAAACGGGTTCCACCGGGCAATCGATTTGACCTGGTCAGGATGACGTCTGTCCACTCGAGCGGGGGTGAGTCCGATCGCAACGGATTCTTGAGGCAGCTGACTTTCATTAAGGAGTCAAAGACTGTACTGAGACGTGATGGATCTGCATGCAACATACATGGATCTCAGAATGGATCCCCCCGCAGAGCGGCTCCTGGAGCTTCAGCTGTCTTCCTCTGCTCATCGCGTTGTCAGGAACTTAAGGCCGCTGTGCAAACCCAAAGACGGGTGCAAGTAAAGGACCAGGCCAGGCCAGGACAGGCACAGCAAGTCCAGAAGCCGGAGAGAGGCCTTCAGAGGCAGACTAATGCCCTCTCCAGAGCAACCTCCAGTGAAAGGGATCTATCTTCACGACGTCCAGCCAGGAGAACCAGCTCTGAGAGCCCCTGCAGGGTGGCTCAGAGAAACGGGCCTGGCAGAGTGTCTGGAGCCAGGCAGCAACAAGACAAAGACAACTTCAAACGTCACGCCTCGTCACCGAGCATAAACATCCTGAGCAGAGTGACCAGCCGCTCCTCTCTCCGCTCTTCATCATCTGATTCGAGCGGAAGGGCAAAGAGTGAGGATGAAACGAAGAAGAGAGGGCAGAGATCTGCATCTCGGCTGAATGACAGAGTCACCTGGAGGAGGATCAGAGATGAAGACGTACCTCAGATCTTGAAGAGCACTCTGCCAGCCAATGCATTGCCTCTCGTGCCTTCTCCTGATGGGGAAAAGCCAAAGCCACCAGCTCTTCCAGGAAAACTGCCAACCATTCTCCTTGCTTCTCGCAAGACGAGTGACGCGACAGTCCAGACAGAGGATTTTGCGAACAACAAGACCAACTCCAGCACCTCCCCAACAGTGGAAACGGCTCCGGTGATCTCAGAGGAAGTAGCCCGACTGGCTCTGTTCAGGAAGATCAGCGCCACCTCTGGAAGTAACATCCAGGATGGAGATTCAGACGGTTCTCTGAGGAGCCACAGCACCGTGTCGACAGGAACGGGAACATCAGACAGCCACATGGGAGGAGCTGTCCACTTCCGCCACGGATCCCCCAGCAAGGCTGTCCGAGTCACCCCATTCAACTACATCCCCAGCCCCATGGCCTGCTGCCTGCAGGACGCACAGAGCCAATCAGCCACGGTCACAGAGAAGTCGGAGGGAAAGAGCGAGTCGTAGACCATAAAGAGGAGAACTGGATGACTACTGCGTTCCTGGATGAACCACAGTGCTCAGGTGGACTAAGAGAAGTGTTGTTCTGTTCTGGTCCCTTTACCTCGGGTGTTGGCCCTTTACTTTCTCCATTCACTGCATCCCAAGTTTTTCTCTCTGATCGGTCGATCACAGCTTCCATCTACCACTCAACACGGGGGGGTTGGACGTTTGCATCGAGACGGGTTGGACATGAACAGACCACCTTTGACTTCTAGATGCACCTCCAGAGAGAAATCTCGCCTGAACAGGAAGTGCATCTTTTTGTACTTTTTTTGTATTTGTAGAGTAATCATTGCCCCGGTTGAAATGTAGTGGGAAACACAGCTAAAGACAATGAACTTGGTTTCAGCACATGAATCACTGTCAGTCTCCTGGACAGAAGCGATAAGAAGAATGATATTATGCAAACTTAAAAGACTGAAAACTCAGCTGGACTTTTACCTGGAAAAGGTTCCATCTGTGGTGACTGTTGACTTTCACTTAGGACACAAACACTCCAACGTGTAAAGCTTTTTCTTTTCTTTTTTTTTACATATATAATCCATTGATGCTTTGGGCCTTTGCCTCACCACCACCCAAATGAACATGACTCTCTGTAAGCCTTTCCTGTAACGTACGGTACGGAGCCCAGCGAGGACAGAGTTCATGTTTTGATAAAACATTCCTTCTGTAAAGAATCAATACCATCACATTTAGCTCATCTGTCCTCGTCTCATCAAGCACTTTTATCGCAAACCGTTGGATACAACTGTGGGTCGTAGACGTTTAACACAACACTGGGTTGTAGCTGAAACCCTGATAACAACTTAGGTGGGAAGGAAAATGAAACAATGCTTATTTAAGATTCACAATCTGAATTAATTGACAGGAACATTTGGTTTTGGCTAATTAAGCAAATTAAATATCTTACACATGAGGTGTTCTTCTACCATGTAGCCTAGTATAAAGTCTATTAAAACCGTAGTAGAATTAGAAAACAAGGGGATGATTTATCAAACACGTTCACTCTGTCGCCGGCTGGACTCTGTCGTCATCACCGCTGCAGAAAAACTACGAGGCAAAGACGCCATTTTCCAGCCTGTCAGCTGATCGTGGGGTCACATGACTCTCACCTGTAAATAACCTGCAGATAAACTGAACCTTCGAAGCTTCCTGGAGGAGGGGTGGGGTTGGGTGGGGAGGGGGGTGTTGGGGCAGCGACGGCGACGACACCGCCGCTCCCTGACAGCATGCTAATACTGTATATCCACTGACTGTACACACATTACAACTGTTAGCGTAGTGGGACGCTGGATGATGATGACGATGATGACATCATTCAGACGAGAGCGCCGCCCGCTCGCCTTCTGTATTATCGTGCCGCCGCCGCCGAGAACCTGTAACGCAACGACGTGTCAGCGTAGAAGACCAACAAAGCAACGCCATGTTAATCCAATGCAATGACATTATATTTGTGTTTGCTACTAGATCCAGGTGCTGTTTGAAGCGATGATCTGATTGGACGACAGTCAGTCAGGTGTGTGTGTGTGTGCGTGCGTGCGTGTGCGTGTGTGTGCGTTACCCCTCTGGAAGTCTTTATACCTGTGTTAATATCTGCTTTACTGTGTTGCTGTACCAGTAGTGATAGGTGGAGGAGAAGCCCAACATACGGCGAGGAATCTTCTCTGTAGTTCAACCATCGACACCACAACAAGGGAGGGAGGGGCAACACAGACCCCCCCCCAGTCCCAACCCACCCCCCACCCCCCACCTCACCTTGTTTCCAAAGCATGTTTTGACTATGAATAATACCCGAGTATCTTTTGAATGCAAAACTACTCCTTCCTGTCCCACATTTACGACACTGGAGGCGAAGCTCTGACACTGAACCTGTAGACGAGCTCAGGTCGGAGTCTGAGTCTGTGAAACGACGTCACGCCTGCGTTTGTTCAACTGCTTCATCGTAACAAACCGAAAAAAACTCAAAACTGAAATCATTTGTGCAGAAAAATCCATGATTGAATAAATACAGAATAAATAAAACAGAACTTCTTTTATCAGATGTGACTGAAACACATCAGATGAATCCAAAACAAAATGATTAAACACTTCTCTTCTTCGTAGTCGGATCAGCTGATGAGCAAATGTATTTTCTGAACATCGTTTCACAGACGTCAGACCTTTTTGTCCCTTACAGCAGTCCGTACCTGTAGTTTAAAGATGAATTTCTTAAAGACTTTGTAATCGAGCATCTAACACTGTAACGGCCACGAGGTCCAACACCGACCGCGACCTCTGTGAACCCGGACAGACGGCGGTCCTCCATCACCGACCAGCTGCCTCGTTCACACCAGGTCCAGGTTCTAGACAGAAGAACCCGGTCCAAGACCCCAGACTGGGAGGGAGGGGGGGCGGGGGGCGCGGGTTCTGGAGCTGCTGCAGGTTTAGAAACTGAACGTTGACTGACTGTGGATCAGTGTCCAGGTCTCAGCCTCCTGTGTGAACCGGGCCACAGACGTGTGTTGGTGTCATGTGACATAGGCGGAGCGAACAGAGAAGTGACATCATAAATGTTTTCATCCAATAAAAGTGACGTGTTTCATTAAAGGGTCGTGTCGTCTTCATGACTCTCACTTCTTCACCTGAAACTGAACGTACAGCTCTGGGAACAAACATTAGGAGAGCTGGTTTTACTATTTATAGGTATGAAAAATGAACAGTTCTGTTTTATTCTATAAACTACTGACAACATTTTTCCCAAATTTGAAATAGAATTATTATCATTTAGAGCATTTATTTGCAGAAACTGACAAAATAACAAAAAAGATGCAGTGTTTTCAGACAATGCAAAAGAAAACATGTTCAAATATTGTGCTTTTTTCTTGTGCACTGCTGCAACAAATTCATTTCCCCCTCAGAGGTTAATAAAGTTTAATCAATCCATTCATTTTTAAACAACACAACACTAATTTTTTTTCCCTTTTTTTAAAGCCCCGGTACGGAGCTTTTATCTGGATATGCAAAGGTTTCTGTTGTCTGCTGATGTATCTCTGTTACCTACAACAGCAATGAGCCCATCAGTGTGAAGACACGCTATTATTTTAAGTAGTAATTCTATTCCTCTGGAAGGCACGGTCGGGTCGGACGACTGACGAAACCATACGAATAGATGCAAACAAGTCCCGTCTTCTTCCCAACGTTTCCAAAACAAATCTACGAGCGCCAGCGGCCAGACAAACGGGGAAATACAGTCTCCATTCCAGCAAAACACCGCCGCTTTCATCCACAGGGGGGCGCCAAAATCAACACTACATGAAAAGTCTGTACAGGGGCTTTAACTTAGGAAGAGTTCAGAAAATAAACATTGGTGGAATAATCACATTATTTTATAATCTGAAGCTGATTTATTAAGAACACTTTGGGCTGGTCGCTTTATGGTTTTTCCAGAGCTGTGATAGAATAAATATGATTTAAATTCACTGTATAATCGACCCAGCTCAGCCATAGTATGTACGTTTATAACTTTATTTTGAAAAAATTCTCCTCTTTACCCGATGGCAAACAGAGTTTTACTTTGGAAGTGCCATGTGTCTCAAACAGCTGATGATGTGATGCAGCAGCACTGTTGACCTGTAACAGTGGCAGGCTCCGCCCCCGGCAGCTGATTGGTGCAGACTGAGGTCCGTGACGAGGACGTCTCCTCTGTGTTTTGTCTGTAGTCGTGTTTTCCCAAGGTGCATTGCAGAGTGTTTTACCGCTTCATGTTTAAACTGGAGACAAGGACTGGCTTCGTGCTGCGTTCAGGGACCAAGTCACTTAAAGGGGCAGTTCAACATTTTGTCAAATTGTCCAATCACTATAATCCCTATAGTCATAGCAGGCGGTTCGTTTGTTGGTGCAAGCTATTTTTAGAACGGCGGAGCAGAGCCGTGAGCTGCTCAGAGCTACGCTACGGAGGCTCATGGGATTTCTTGGTTTCCCTCATCAAACTCATCAAATACACAATCCAACAACTCCACAACGCTCTGGTGGACAAGTTGTGACCTGCACATTCACCACGCTATGAGATAATAACACAACGTTACCACACAGAGTTGTTTTAGAGGGAAATACAGAGACTGGTGATGAAAAACTGTCCCTGAAGGCAACGTGCATCAGAGGTTTTACATGAATTTACCTCGAAAACAACTCAAAAATGGGCCAATTTGTCAAAATGTTGAACTATCCCTTTAAGATGGAACAAGAAACAGTGAATTTCAAAATAAGAGCACACAAAGAATTTGACTTTGTGAAGTTCCGACATTTTAAATCAGTTTTTTACTTTAGATTTGTTGCTGACACACACACACACACACAGAGTCCAGGTCCAGGCGTCTCCAGCAGGTTAGTCCTGATGCAGCTGGTCCATCCTGAACCGCCACGTCTCACAGAGAAGAAGAAGAAGAGTCAGTGACCGGAGGCGAGTCAGAGTGGCTGACCTTTGACCTTGGCCAGGTCTCTGTCCAGCTCCTCCCCCGCCGCCCTCAGCTCCTCCCTCTGCCGCAGCAGCAGCCCCCGCGCCTCCTGCAGCCGCTCGTTCAGCTCCAGGTACCGACGGCACTGCTGGAACTTCAGGTCCACGTCCGAGTCCGAGGCCCGGGACGAGTCTGAGCAGAGACACACACACACACAGGTGGTCAACAGCTGGACTACAGCCAGGGCAGGTGTGTGTGTGTGTGTGGACTCACCCTGTCCACTCTGCTCCAGGAGGCTGAAGACCGGGTCGTTGGGAGCGGCTCGGTCGATGTCCTCCAGGATCTGGTCCACGGTGGGCGGGTCCGGCCGGCTCGGCAGCACCACCCGCTTCTTACTCTTGGAGCCGAGGTTCATGGTGCAGCATCAGCTCCGCTCTGAAACCAACAGTGATGCCGTTAACGGGTATTGATTATTTACAGTCAGTTACAAGCAGTAGATAACAAACAAACAAACAAACAAGATAAAGGGAGTTTAATTTAAGATACATTCAATTGACCCTATTAATAAGGAAACAGAAGTAGAAGTTGGACATTTAAGCTTTCTAAGGACAAGGAAAAATCTGTAGTATATGGTTCATGGCTAATCCCGGACTACATGGTATGAAAGAAGGGAAAGCTATGAAAACATTAGACATTTACAAATCACTAAAAACTTCTGTATGATTATTTGATAACGCCTATTTCTCTATTAAATTGTGTAAATACATGTATAATATTGTTTGTTTTGGTTATGGTTCTGTCTTATTTACAATAAGCTAGTAGTAGTAGTAGTCACTCGTGCACGAGGAGCCTGCGCACGTCTGTTCATTTATCAGTTCATTAATGGAGATTAAACCACAGCGATGTGATTATAGATGATACAGAGAGTTTGTAGTTGAATGAAGACTCCACTCCTGGATGCTAACGGAGCTAACGGTGCTAACGAGCTACATGCAGCATCGGTGTTGTTAACGTTACCGTGTTTCCGTCGTCGTTCGTTCCGGATCCTTCCGCCGGTTCCGAGCTGCGGTTCGGCTCCTTCCGCCGGACTGACCGACACAGAACCAGCGAATTCACCCGAAAAACACGGAGCCAAGTCAGTAAACACAACACAACACAACACTACACAGCTCAACGCTGGACCTGTGACGCGCTGCTGCACGGAGCGACAACGTGTCCTCTGTTACGTCAATACGTCAGTGCGTCAACGCGGAAGTCCAGCCCCCATGAAACATATTTTTTCTTCAATTTTTATTGACAAAATCCGGCTATACATAGACAAAATACAAAAAATATCTCTGTTGACATATAGCCAAAATAGACAAAATTCTAAATATTTCTGTCAACATGTGGCCAAAATGACCAAGCAAACAATACATAAAACCATTCACCAGCCTACCACCCATAAAAATAGGTGATAGAATAAACCCAAACAAAAACTAGATACAAATATGATAAATAAAAGTATAAAAAAAATAAAATATACAGTCAGAGTTAGTCTGGAATTAAGTTAGTTTAAAACTTTCATAAACACACAAGGCTTGTTTTGTTTTTACATGTTTTAAGGACTTTTTTGAAAATAATTATCTCATTTAAAAAAAAAAATCAAAAACAGTGGTGTGTTATTTGAAAATCTACATCTATGGATAAAATAATCAGAGTGTTATAAAGCATATCTCTCTTTTTTTCCTGCATCAAACCCCCTATTTTAATAGTGTTGATACAATATGTGTTGATGTTCAAGGATGGATGGTTTGATCCACACAACCAGCTTCCAGTCGACAGCTAGGGCCCTTCTGTGTGGAGTTTGCATGTTCTCCCCGTGCATGCGTGGGTTCTCACCGGGTACTCCGGTACTCCTAAACTGCCCATAGGTGTGAATGAAAGTGTGAATGGTTGTCTGTCTCTGTCTATGTATGTGAGGACTACGGATGGAAATTAGCTCCAAGCTAGAATCAATCCGGCTCATTTACAGGACGCCATGGTGTCACTGTTCATTAATGTGCACTGTCATCAAAACACATAAATAAATGAATGTAAAAACACAAAGACATTATTTTTCATTTGATCCAAATCCTTTTGTGTATGAATTGATTTCAGTATTGATTGATCCTCAGTCAGATGTTCAGTTCTTCCATAAACTGACCTGAGAGCAGCTCTACAGAGTCCCAGTGGTGCTGCCCCCTGCTGGCTGCTGCCCCCTGCTGGCTGCTGCTGCAGTAACAGAGTCCCAGTGGTGCTGCCCCCTGCTGGCTGCTGCTGCAGTAACAGAGTCCCAGTGGTGCTGCCCCCTGCTGGCTGCTGCTGCAGTAACAGAGTCCCAGTGGTGCTGCCCCCTGCTGGCTGCTGCTGCAGTAACAGAGTCCCAGTGGTGCTGCCCCCTGCTGGCTGCTGCCCCCTGCTGGCTGCTGCCCCCTGCTGGCTGCTGCCCCCTGCTGGCTGCTGGCTGCTGCCCCCTGCTGGCTGCTGCCCCCTGCTGGCTGCTGCTGCTGCAGTAACAGAGTCCCAGTGGTGCTGCCCCCTGCTGGCTGCTGCCCCCTGCTGGCTGCTGACTATGAATGTATGTTCTCTTTACAATGTTTTTGTAACAGAGTCCCAGTGGTGCTGCCCCCTGCTGGCTGCTGCCCCCTGCTGGCTGCTGCCCCCTGCTGGCTGCTGCCCCCTGCTGGCTGCTGCCCCCTGCTGGCTGCTGCTGCAGTAACACCTCACAGCAGCTGAGTGGCTCCAGGACAAACTGAGCCTCAAACTGGTTTAAACTGGACTTTAACTGATCAGACTCTCTTGCTTCCTGGTGGGAGCCATCTTTACTCAAAGCTGGAGGGTGTCCTTTGATTGACAGCTCAGAGTGACATCATGTCTCTCCAGATGAAGAGCTGAAGGCACGACATCATCAACACATGTCACAAACATAATCATAAAATCACTCAAAGAAAACAAGTCTTTATTTAAACAATAATCACCAGTGACAAACAAGAGAAGAACAAATGGAGCTAAATATTTACAGACGACATCACATGTATTTATGTATTGGATCTCCATTCGCTGCAGCACATGAGCCTGGCTCTTCTTCCTGGAGTCCACGTATCAGTCAATGGAACCCAGTTCACAAGATAAACAAGACAAAACACAAACAGTCAATACAGTCACAACACATACAGCATACAATCACATATCACAGGACATCACCAAACACTTGTACACTACAATTAATGGAAATATTTTTACCACTCTTTTTTATCATTGTAATATAATCAATATGTTTCGACCACGCTAGGTGTTGGTCAACAATTATGCCTAAAAGTTTATCATAAACTTGTTCAACAAAAATGTTATTTTCAACACCAATGAAGGTGCATTCCGCAGCAAATACTTTGACCCAATAACAATAGATTTAGTTTTTCCTACATTTAAGATCAGTTTGTTTTCAGTCACCCATTCTGCCACTGCCCTTAGATCACACTGTAACTTAATCCTACTGTGGACGTTTCAGCTGAATATATTGTACAATCATCTGCATACAGAACAGTTTTTGCATCCAACACAAGTGGGAAATCATTTACAAAGATAGAAAATAATAACAGCCCAAGGCATCTCCCTTGAGGAACTCTGCAGTCGACATGTTTAATATCAGACAGATTGACATTAAAAAAACACTTTGACTTCTATTTGTCAGATAACTCTCCATCAATGTCATGGCAGGTAAACTAAAACCATAATAACCCTAATAAAAAAGAATGGTCAATAACATCAAATGCAGCGCTAAAGTCAAGACAGACAACACCCACTAACTTTCACTTTTATACAATAAACAGGTCATTATTGGGCATTTTTACCCAAATTAAGACATTTCTTTCACAGAAATAATATTTCAAAAATAAAACAAATAAAACTACATAAAATGTGGCTACAGCCAAGAGTTTGTCTGTGACTGGGCAGCCTTCCCCACTCCAATTTATGTTTAAATGAATTTCATAATCAAGGTGGCTTATCAAACATCACATATCATCCAGATAATTTATCCGTGCATTAGGAGGTCGACGGCAGCAGCCAATCAGCAGCGGTTTCAGATGAGGTGAGTGAACTTGAATCCAAATTGCTTCAATATCACCACACATTAAATCATCCTCTGCTTCACATGGTAGCAAGTGTTTTTTTTTTTCTATAAGTTTTTGGCACCGTAATAATCAGTTTAAGAAACCATAACTGGAATGTATCAAGTAACAACATGGTGGCAGGCGTGTGGTGGGTTGTCCCTGAGAGATGACATCACTGGTGGGTTGTCCCTGAGAGATGACATCACTGGTGGGTTGTCCCTGAGAGATGACATCACTCCTGTCTCACTCTGACGGCCGAGGACAGGACACCTGAGGAACAAGGTGTTGACCTGAGATCAGTTACCTGTCTGACTGATGTGTTTAGCTCAGAGTCTGTGTGTGTCACACTCACCTGGCTCCTCCTCCTCCTCCTCCTCCTGTTGCCTCCTCCTCTGGGAGCTGCTCCGGTCAGCAGGTGGCGCTGTGGAGACAGAAACAACATCAGACCTGAAGCTGATCAGGTGGAGACAAAACTCCAATCCGACCAGAGAGGTGGACTCACAGGAGGTGTTCCTGATCAGTGATGTCAGAGTAAACCAGCTGAGACTCAGCGTCGCCCTCAGCTCCTCCTCCTGAAACAGAAACACAGACGTTAACTTTCACAATGATGCCAGAGAGCTGAGTCATGAGCAGCTGAAAAACCATCCATTAATCCATCTATCCGTCCATCCTTCCATGTATCTACCAATCCCTTGTCCATCCATCCACCTGGTTACATGCTGTCATTCCAACATACCGTTATTCCAACATGCGAACGTCCCACCGTTCTGACAAGGCTTTCTATCTGTATCTACCCATCAAACCATCCATCCATCCATCCTTCCGTCTATCTACCAATCCCTCGTCTGTCCATCCATCCAGCCACCCATCCATCCATCCCAACATCCCACCATTTAGACATCCCACCATTCCAACATACCGCTATTCTAATATGCCAACGTCCCACCGTTCCGACAAGGCTTCAATATAAGGAAATGTGTGTTACTCAACAGGTGACTTCCTTCTTTAAGACCATGCATCCATCCATCCATCCATCCATCCATCCAATAATCACACAACCAGGAGCACAGGTATTGCAAACCCCATATCACTAGTACATACTGGCCTAAAGGTGGTAGTTAGTATGCAAACAAAGGCAGTATATGAAAAATTCTCCAGTGTGCCTATGACCAGTCTACATCTTGTACTGTATCCCATAATGCAATGCAATTCCCCCCTGACCTCCAACCTGAACCAAAGACAGTTTAGTAGTGAAGTAGCTTTGCCCTGTTCTGTAACCATGTTATATAACGTAATAAATGAATGTTTTACACCACAGTTGTTAGACTTCATCAATGAGAACATTTATATGTTTATAATAATGATAATAACTGATGAACCATGACTGAGCCTCACCTCTGTATCTGCGGTAGGCGATGACCCCCCCTGCAGAGACCAGCAGCACGGAGACCAGGCCACGCACCACCAGTATGACCACCAGACTGTTCCTGGGGGGGTACGTCCTCTCGGCTCCGCCCTGCAGGTGAGCTCCTCCCCCTTCTCCAGGTACGGCACAGAGCTAGTCACCTGGTACAGTCCTGACTCAGAGGACTCCACCTCTTTTTCCATCTTCTTCCTGGAGGGGAGCAGCCAGACGACCTTAGGCAGAGGGAGACCCTCCACCTCACACTGCAGTTAAAGTCCACTAAGACAGATTCAATCTGAAAACAGACCAATCAGAACATCAGGATGATGAGGAGACTCGGTTACATCTACTTCCTGCAGTTCATCTAAAGTCCAACAGACTCTGATGTGTCATTTTCTAACAGTAAAAGCTCTTCAATCAGGTCTGAGGTGAGTCTCACCTGTTACATGTGGCCTTGTGTCTTTTTGGTAGGCGTTCTTCTGGCTGTCCAGCTCCATCCTGCAGCCGTATCGACCGTTGTCCATCAGCTGGACCTTCCTGATGAGAAGGGACAGCTCCCCACATCGAGGGTCTCCAGCCAGAGCCTTTAGTCACACTCACACACAGTGTCACACACAGTGTCACACACACAGTCTCACACACACACACACACCTGTGTTGCAAACAATGCACAGGTTTGTCCTGAGTGTGGCGCCAGAGGAAAAGGTCAAGGGGATTTGAAGCTGGTACCGTCGCAAAAACCTTATGGGAACACTTCTTGTTCCATTATGGGTTCCCATAACGCTTCCAAAGCGATCAGGATAGAGACTTCGAGTCTCACACCATCAAGGAACTGTGTGCATTGGCTGGTATTCATAAGGTATATATACTGTAGCAGCAAAGTGCCATTCAACAAGATGAAGAGCCCTTTGACACAAATAATGACAGAAACAGCTCGTATGCAACTGCTACCTTACTGAATGTTCAGGTCAGGAGATTTGTCACAGTGTGTTATATGCCAAGACACAGACTTGCACCTGTCTCAAGTAACCATGCTCAAGACCCTGCAAATCACCTAGAAACATCACCAGGGAAGGAAGTAGAAACATCAGCTGGGAAGGAAGTAGAAACATCACATGGGAAGGAAGTAGAAACATCAGCTGGGAAGGAAGTAGAAACATCCATTATGGGTTCCCTGAACACTTGCACAGCGATCAGGGTAGAGATTTCGAGTCTCACACCATCAAGGAGCTGTGTGCATTGGCTGGTATGGTATATAAAGTGCCATTCAACAAGATGAAGAGCCCTTTGACACAAATAATGACAGAAACAGCTCGTATGCAACTGCTACCTTACCAAATGTTCAGGACAGGAGATTTGTCACAGTGTGTTATATGCCAAGACACAGACTTGCACCTGTCTCCAGTAACCATGGACAAGACCCTGCAAATCACCGAGAAACATCAGCTGGGAAGGAAGTAGAAACATCAGCTGGGAAGATGTAGAAACATCAGCTGGGAAGGAAGTAGAAACATCAGCTGGGAAGGAAGTAGAAACATCAGCTGGGAAGGAAGTAGAAACATCAGCTGGGAAGAAAGTAGAAACATCACCTGGGAAGGAAGTAGAAACATCAGCTGGGAAGGAAGTAGAAACATCACCTGGGAAGGAAGTAGAAACATCACCTGGGAAGGAAGTAGAAACATCACCTGGGAAGGAAGTAGAAACATCAGCTGGGAAGGAAGTAGAAACATCAGCTGGGAAGGAAGTAGAAACATCCAAGGAAGTTCAGCTGGGAAGGAAGTCCAGCTGGGAAGGAAGTAGAAACATCCATTATGGGTTCCCTGAACGCTTGCACAGTGATCAGGGTAGAGATTTTGAGTCTCACACCATCAAGGAGCTGTGTGCATTGGCTGGTATGGTATATATACTGTATCATACCCCGAACAAGGCAGCAAAGTGCCATTCAACAAGATGAAGAGCCCTTTGACACAAATAATGACAGAAACAGCTGGTATGCAACTGCTACCTTACCGAATGAATGTTCAGGACAGGAGATTTGCCACAGTGTGTTATATGCCAAGACACAGACTTGCACCTGTCTCAAGTAACCATGGTCAAGACCCTGCAAATCACCTAGAAACAACACCTGGAAAGGAAGTAGAAACATCAGCTGGGAAGGAAGTAGAAACATCAGCTGGGAAGGAAGTAGAAACATCAGCTGGGAAGGAAGTAGAAACATCAGCTGGGAAGGAAGTAGAAACATCAGCTGGGAAGGAAGTAGAAACATCAGCTGGGAAGGAAGTAGAAACATCAGCTGGGAAGGAAGTAGAAACATCAGCTGGGAAGGAAGTAGAAACATCAGCTGGGAAGGAAGTAGAAACATCACCTGGGAAGGAAGTAGAAACATCCATTATGGGTTCCCTGAACGCTTGCACAGCGATCAGAGTAGAGACTTCGAGTCTCACACCATCAAGGAGCTGTGTGCATTGGCTGGTATGGTATATAAAGTGCCATTCAACAAGATGAAGAGCCCTTTGACACAAATAATGACAGAAACAGCTCGTATGCAACTGCTACCTTACCGAATGTTCAGGACAGGAGATTTGTCACAGTGTGTTATATGCCAAGACACAGACTTGCACCTGTCTCCAGTAACCATGGACAAGACCCTGCAAATCACCGAGAAACATCAGCTGGGAAGGAAGTAGAAACATCAGCTGGGAAGATGTAGAAACATCAGCTGGGAAGGAAGTAGAAACATCAGCTGGGAAGGAAGTAGAAACATCAGCTGGGAAGGAAGTAGAAACATCCATTATGGGTTCCCTGAACGCTTGCACAGCGATCAGGGTAGAGATTTCGAGTCTCACACCATCAAGGAGCTGTGTGCATTGGCTGGTATGGTATACTGTATCATACCCCGAACAAGGCAGCAAAGTGCCATTCAACAAGATGAAGAGCCCTTTGACACAAATAATGACAGAAACAGCTGGTATGCAACTGCTACCTTACCGAATGTTCAGGACAGGAGATTTGCCACAGTGTGTTATATGCCAAGACACAGACTTGCACCTGTCTCAAGTAACCATGGTCAAGACCCTGCAAATCACCTAGAAACATCAGCTGGGAAGGAAGTAGAAACATCAGCTGGGAAGGAAGTAGAAACATCAGCTGGGAAGGAAGTAGAAACATCAGCTGGGAAGGAAGTAGAAACATCACCTGGGAAGGAAGTAGAAACATCAACTGGGAAGGAAGTAGAAACATCAGCTGGGAAGGAAGTAGAAACATCAGCTGGGAAGGAAGTAGAAACATCAGCTGGGAAGGAAGTAGAAACATCAGCTGGGAAGGAAGTAGAAACATCAGCTGGGAAGGAAGTAGAAACATCACCTGGGAAGGAAGTAGAAACATCACCTGGGAAGGAAGTAGAAACATCACCTGGGAAGGAAGTAGAAACATCCATTATGGGTTCCCTGAACGCTTGCACAGCGATCAGAGTAGAGACTTCGAGTCTCACACCATCAAGGAGCTGTGTGCATTGGCTGGTATGGTATATAAAGTGCCATTCAACAAGATGAAGAGCCCTTTGACACAAATAATGACAGAAACAGCTCGTATGCAACTGCTACCTTACCGAATGTTCAGGACAGGAGATTTGTCACAGTGTGTTATATGCCAAGACACAGACTTGCACCTGTCTCCAGTAACCATGGACAAGACCCTGCAAATCACCGAGAAACATCAGCTGGGAAGGAAGTAGAAACATCAGCTGGGAAGATGTAGAAACATCAGCTGGGAAGGAAGTAGAAACATCAGCTGGGAAGAAAGTAGAAACATCAGCTGGGAAGAAAGTAGAAACATCACCTGGGAAGGAAGTAGAAACATCAGCTGGGAAGAAAGTAGAAACATCACCTGGGAAGGAAGTAGAAACATCACCAGGGAAGAAAGTAGAAACATCACCTGGGAAGGAAGTAGAAACATCATCAAGGAAGGAAGTAGAAACATCAGCTGGGAAGGAAGTAGAAACATCACATGGGAAGGAAGTAGAAACATCAGCTGGGAAGTAAGTAGAGACATCAGCTGGGAAGAAAGTAGAAACATCACCTGGGAAGGAAGTAGAAACATCACCAGGGAAGGAAGTAGAAACAATCACCTGGGAAGGAAGTAGAAACATCCATTATGGGTTCCCTGAACGCTTGCACAGCGATCAGAGTAGAGACTTCGAGTCTCACACCATCAAGGAGCTGTGTGCATTGGCTGGTATGGTATATAAAGTGCCATTCAACAAGATGAAGAGCCCTTTGACACAAATAATGACAGAAACAGCTCGTATGCAACTGCTACCTTACTGAATGTTCAGGACAGGAGATTTGTCACAGTGTGTTATATGCCAAGACACAGACTTGCACCTGTCTCCAGTAACCATGGACAAGACCCTGCAAATCACCGAGAAACATCAGCTGGGAAGGAAGTAGAAACATCACCAGGGAAGAAAGTAGAAACATCACCTGGGAAGGAAGTAGAAACATCATCAAGGAAGGAAGTAGAAACATCATCAAGGAAGGAAGTAGAAACATCAGCTGGGAAGGAAGTAGAAACATCACCTGGGAAGGAAGTAGAAACATCAGCTGGGAAGGAAGTAGAAACATCAGCTGGGAAGGAAGTAGAAACATCACCTGGGAAGGAAGTAGAAACATCATCAAGGAAGGAAGTAGAAACATCAGCTGGGAAGGAAGTAGAAACATCACCTGGGAAGGAAGTAGAAACATCACATGGGAAGGAAGTAGAAACATCAGCTGGGAAGGAAGTAGAAACATCACCAGGGAAGGAAGTAGAAACATCACCTGGGAAGGAAGTAGAAACATCAGCTGGGAAGGAAGTAGAAACATCAGCTGGGAAGGAAGTAGAAACATCACCTGGGAAGGAAGTAGAATCCTGGCCTTTCGTCCTCGGGAGTTCAACTTATGAAGGAGGGCTTCAGAGCAGAAGGTGCCTGTGCTCCCTGGGTCCAGGAAGGCATAGGTTTCAATAACCTTATTTCCCGTTGAGCTCTTGACTTGAACAGGCAAGATGGGAAGAATAACATTGCGATGGCCAGTCCCTGTATGACCACAAGTTGAAGAAGTTGTGAGGCTTTCAGAGGACGTCTTCAGCTGCTCTGTATCCTTATGACCCACTCTTTCCTTTTGTCCAATGTGCAGAATACTGGGATGCATTTGGCTGCAGTGTTTGCAAGTGATTGCCTATCACAACTCCTGCTTATGTGTCCTGTCAAAAGTCAAAGTCATTTTATTGTCATTCCACATGTTAAACATGACAGAACAAAGTATGTACCCAGGTCCCGGACAATAAATAATCATGAGAGACAGGCACAAAAACAGACACAATTAAAAACAAACAATAGTGGACAGAAATAAATAGGATACAATTGTACTGACATTAAAAATATATTTTAAAAAACCATCAGTTTGTCAGTGCAAGAGAAATGTGTGAATGTCAGTGCAGGTTAGAGTTTTGTTCCAGGTCCTGGAATAGAGTTCATCAGCCTCACAGCCTCAGGGAAGAAGCTGGGATGTTTGTTGTCCATGTGAATCTTGTGTGTTGAATGGGCTCATATGAAATTGCATTTGGTTTTGTTCATATGAAGTTGCATTCATCGTTTTATTTGTTTGAGTTTGTTTTGGAATAAACTCATCTGCATTGACATTGAGTGACTGTTTAGTTTGTGCCTTTTCAAAAAATGATTTCATTCCATCCGAGACTTTTGATGTTCTTTTTCCACTTGTTATGCTTTTTGTATTGAGAACTTGAAGTGTTGCATGTTGAATTTGAGCTCTTCTCTCCTTTTGCGCAGACGTTGTTCCTCTTCTTCCAAAGCGTGCTTCTCCTTTAATAATTTGTGCCTCATGGTTAAGGCTGCCAGCTCGGCTTCTGCCATTAAACGTTCTGAAGAGGTTGAAGAGCATTGTGACTGAGATGTTTTGTGGCTTCCAACATTTGAAACACTGTCGCTTGGTTTAATATCATCCTCATTTTCATTTGCTTCATTCATTTCCACAGGGAGTAATGGTATTTCTGGTGAAGCCTGTTGTTCCCGAGAGATTCTTTGTTCAGTTTCAGCAATCCATATTTGAGTGTCCTTTTGAAATGTATTGCTGTAGTTCATAATACTTGAAAACCATTCCTTTTGTTTATTGAGTTCATCGAGTTCATCCTCAGGATGTAGAGGCAACAGTTCATTGTGTAAGGTTGTAGCATTTTCACAAAGTGTATTAATATCCCCCAAACATTGTTTCACTTGAGATGCATTTTCCCTTTGTTTCATCAACTCTTTCGTTTGTGGTATCAACCCTTTAATTTTATCCACAACACATTTGTGTTCCTTTTGTTTGGTCTCCTTTTTCCCAGACTCCATTTCAGAGCACGAGGCACCGTCATTTGTTTGACTCGTTTTTTAAATTTTATTATTCAGTTCCAGTGAACTGTGACATTTAAATCCATCCACACTGCGCAATCAATCAGAGCAATTCATTTCAACAAGGCATCATCAGCGTTCCTCCTTGTAACATCATAAGCGTTCGCATACACAAGCAACAAAGCACAGGCATCATTCAGCACACGGAGCAACAGACATTGCATATCCGACCAGCATCACCAAACAGCAACAACCAACAACCAGCAACAGGGTACAGCAGGCTATGTAGTGACTGCAGCCTATACTCTCAGTTTCCAGTGCATTATCTAGATTCAACAGCAGTGTAATAACTCAATGCTCCATAGAGTTACACTTTCTGCCCAAACTGTTGAAACAGTAATAATAATATGAAAACCAGCCTCTGTAGCTGTTCAATCAACCCCCACACAAACACATAAACCAAAGCCAAACAACAGCACATGAACAACAGCACAACAAACAAATAAACCCAACACCACAACACCACGTGAATCACTCACGGACAAACTCAAACATCCGCAAAGAAAACACATTTTTATAAACATGCAGACACTTACCTGGAGAACCGGGACACAGGTCAGGAGATGTCTCCGAGATGTCTCTACTGGACGCGTCCAACCAACAACCAGCAACAGTGTACAGTAGACTATTTAGTGACTGAGTGTTTCCAGTCCATTATCAATATTCAACAGCAGTGTAATAACTCAATGCTCCATAGAGGAGAGTCTCCTGTCCAGGAGGTCACTGGACAAACTCAAACACATCTACTTGCACACTTTGACCTCAAGAGGGGTCACCAAACAGAAACAACCAACAAACAGCAACAGTGTACAGTAGACTATTTAGTGACTGCAGCCTATACTCTCAGTTTCCAGTGCATTATCTAGATTCAACAGCAGTGTAATAACTCAATGCTCCATAGAGTTACACTTTCTGCCCAAACTGTTGAAACAGTAATAATAATATGAAAACCAGCCTCTGTAGCTGTTCAATCAACCCCCACACAAACAAATAAACCAAAGCCAAACAACAGCACATAACAACAGCACAACAAACAAATAAACCAAACACCACAACATCACGTGAATCACTCACGGACAAACTCAAACATCCGCAAGAAAACACATTTTTATAAACATGCAGACACTTACCTGGAGAACCGGGACACAGGTCAGGAGATGTCTACTGGACGCGTCCATGCAGCCGGGAGAGTCTCCCTCCAGGAGGTTGGTGCACGATGGAGAGTCTCCCTCCAGAAGGTCGGTGCACGACATCTACTTGCACACTTTGACCTCAAGAGGGGTCACCAAACAGAAACAACCAACAACCAGCAACAGTGTACAGTAGACTATTTAGTGACTGCAGCCTATACTCTCAGTTTCCAGTGCATTATCTAGATTCAACAGCAGTGTAATAGCTCAATGCTCCATAGAGTTACACTTTCTGCCCAAACTGTTGAAACAGTAATAATAATATGAAAACCAGCCTCTGTAGCTGTTCAATCAACCCCCACACAAACAAATAAACCAAAGCCAAACAACAGCACATGAGTCACTCACGGACAAACTCAAACACCGCAAAGAAAACACATTTTAAAAAACATGCAGACACTTACCTGGAGAACCGGGACACAGGTCCGCTGAACACGTCCATGCAGCCGGGAGAGTCTCCCTCCAGGAGGTTGGTGCACGATGGAGAGTCTCCCTCCAGGAGGTTGGTGCACGATGGAGAGTCTCCCTCCAGAAGGTCGGTGCATGACATCTACTTGCACACTTTGACCTCAAGAGGGGTCACCAAACAGAAACAACCAACAACCAGCAACAGTGTACAGTAGACTATTTAGTGACTGCAGCCTATCCTCTCAGTTTCCAGTGCATTATCTAGATTCAACAGCAGTGTAATAACTCAATGCTCATCTTACTTGCCCAAACTTTGACCTCAAGAGGGCTGTCACAATCAAACACAAACAACCAAACAAACAGCAACAGTGTCACAGTAGACTCCGCATTTAGTAAACATGCAGCCTAGAACTCTCAGTTTCCAGTCCATTATCAATATTCAACAGCAGTGTAATAGCTCAATGCTCCATAGAAAGTTACACTTTCTGAAACCCAAACTGTTGAAACAGTAATAATAATATGAAAACCAGCCTCTGTAGCTGTTCAATCAACCCCCACACAAACAAATAAACCAAAATCAAACACAAACACATAAACCAAAGCCAAACAACAGCACATGAACAACAGCACAACAAACAAATAAACCAAACACCACAACACCACGTGAATCACTCACGGACAAACTCAAACATCCGCAAAGAAAACACATTTTTATAAACATGCAGACACTTACCTGGAGAACCGGGACACAGGTCAGGAGATGTCTACTGGACGCGTCCATGCAGCGGGGAGAGTCTCCGTCCAGGAGGTCGGTGCACGACATCTACTTGCACACTTTGACCTCAAGAGGGGTCACCAAACAGAAACAACCAACAACCAGCAACAGTGTACAGTAGACTATTTAGTGACTGCAGCCTATACTCTCAGTTTCCAGTCCATTATCTAGATTCAACAGCAGTGTAATAACTCAATGCTCCATAGAGTTACACTTTCTGCCCAAACTGTTGAAACAGTAATAATAATATGAAAACCAGCCTCTGTAGCTGTTCAATCAACCCCCACACAAACAAATAAACCAAAGCCAAACAACAGCACATGAGTCACTCACGGACAAACTCAAACATCCGCAAAGAAAACACATTTTAAAAAACATGCAGACACTTACCTGGAGAACCGGGACACAGGTCCGCTGAACGCGTCCATGCAGCCGGGAGAGTCTCCCTCCAGGAGGTTGGTGCACGATGGAGAGTCTCCCTCCAGAAGGTCGGTGCACGACATCTACTTGCACACTTTGACCTCAAGAGGGGTCACCAAACAGAAACAACCAACAACCAGCAACAGTGTACAGTAGACTATTTAGTGACTGCAGCCTATACTCTCAGTTTCCAGTCCATTATCAATATTCAACAGCAGTGTAATAGCTCAATGCTCCATAGAGTTACACTTTCTGCCCAAACTGTTGAAACAGTAATAATAATATGAAAACCAGCCTCTGTAGCTGTTCAATCAACCCCCACACAAACAAATAAACCAAACAACACCACGTGAATCACTCACGGACAAACTAACATCCGCAAAGAAAACATTGTTATAAACATGCAGGCACTTACCTGGAGAACTGGGACACAGTCAGGAGATATCCGCTGAACGCGTCCATGCAGCGGGGAGAGTCTCCCTCCAGAAGGTCGGTGCACGATATCTACTTGCGCACTTTGACCTCAAGAGGGGTCACCAAGCAGAAACAACCAACAACCAGCAACAGCAACATGGAGGTTCTCCCAGTGCATTATCGGATTCAACAGCAGTGTAATAAGGTTCTCCTGCCGGGTTGAAACAGTAATAATAATATGCAAAACCATCCTCTGGCTGTTCTCCCTCGACACAAACAAATAAACCAAAGCCAAACAACAGCACATGAGTCACTCACGGACAAACTCAAACATCCGCAAAGAAAACACATTTTAAAAAACATGCAGACACTTACCTGGAGAACCGGGACACAGGTCAGGAGATGTCCGCTGGACGCGTCCATGCAGCGGGGAGAGTCTCCGTCCAGGAGGTCGGTCCACGATGGAGGTTCTCCCTCCAGGAGGTCGGTGCACGACATCTACTTGCACACTTTGACCTCAAGAGGGGTCACCAAACAGAAACAACCAACAACCAGCAACAGTGTACAGTAGACTATTTAGTGACTGCAGCCTATACTCTCAGTTTCCAGTGCATTATCTAGATTCAACAGCAGTGTAATAACTCAATGCTCCATAGAGTTACACTTTCTGCCCAAACTGTTGAAACAGTAATAATAATAATATGAAAACCAGCCTCTGTAGCTGTTCAATCAACCCCCACACAAACAAATAAACCAAACAACACCACGTGAATCACTCACGGACAAACTAACATCCGCAAAGAAAACATTTTTATAAACATGCAGGCACTTACCTGGAGAACCGGGACACAGTCGGGAGATATCCGCTGGACGCGTCCATGCAGCGGGGAGAGTCTCCGTCCAGGAGGTCGGTGCACGACATCTACTTGAGGTTCTTTGACCTCAAGAGAGGTCGGTGAAACAACCAACAACCAGCATGGCAGGCTATCTCCCTCCTCAGGAGGTCGATTCAACAGCAGAATAGCTCAATGGTTTACACTCCTGCCCAAACTGTTGAGGTCGGTCCACCTCTGGAGCTGTTCAATCCCCCCCACACAAACAAATAAACCAAAGGGAGTCACTCACGGACAAACTCAAACATCCGCAAAGAAAACACATTTTAAAAAACATGCAGACACTTACCTGGAGAACCGGGACACAGGTCCGCTGAACGCGTCCATGCAGCTGGGAGAGTCTCCCTCCAGGAGGTTGGTGCACGACATCTACTTGCACACTTTGACCTCAAGAGGGGTCACCAAACAGAAACAACCAACAACCAGCAACAGTGTACAGTAGACTATTTAGTGACTGCAGCCTATACTCTCAGTTTCCAGTGCATTATCTAGATTCAACAGCAGTGTAATAACTCAATGCTCCATAGTTACACTTTCTGCCCAAACTGTTGAAACAGTAATAATAATATGAAAACCAGCCTCTGTAGCTGTTCAATCAACCCCCACACAAACACATAAACCAAAGCCAAACAACAGCACATGAGTCACTCACGGACAAACTCAAACACCGCAAAGAAAACACATTTTAAAAAACATGCAGACACTTACCTGGAGAACCGGGACACAGGTCCGCTGAACGCGTCCATGCAGCCGGGAGAGTCTCCCTCCAGGAGGTTGGTGCACGATGGAGAGTCTCCCTCCAGGAGGTCGGTGTACGCCATCTACTTGCACACTTTGACCTCAAGAGGGGTCACCAAACAGAAACAACCAACAACCAGCATAACAGCAACAGTGTACAGCAGGCTATTTAGTGACTGCAGCCTATACTCTCAGTTTCCAGTGCATTATCTAGATTCAACAGCAGTGTAATAACTCAATGCTCCATAGAGTTACACTTTCTGCCCAAACTGTTGAAACAGTAATAATATGAAAACCAGCCTCTGTAGCTGTTCAATCAACCCCCACACAAACAAATAAACCAAACAACACCACGTGAATCACTCACGGACAAACTAACATCCGCAAAGAAAACATTTTTATAAACATGCAGACACTTACCTGGAGAACCGGGACACAGTCAGGAGATGTCTACTGGATGCGTCCATGCAGCGGGGAGAGTCTCCGTCCAGGAGGTCGGTGCACGATGGAGGTTCTCCCTCCAGGAGGCCGGTGCACGATGGAGGTTCTCCCTCGGGGAGGCCGGTCCACGATGGAGGTTCTCCCTCCAGGACACTTTGACCTCAAGAGGGGTCACCAAACAGAAACAACCAACAACCAACAAACAGCAACAGTGTACAGTAGACAACATGCAGCCTATTTTTTTATCTAGATTCAACACCTTTAACTTGTTCAAACTGGTAATAATAATATGAAAACCAATTGAGAGCACTCAGGGACTTTTTATAAACATGAGATATCCGCTGGACGCCCATGATTAGAGATGTCTCCCTCCAGGGTTCAGGGGAGCCAATTCTCAATGACGCCCTGATTACAGATGTAGGGTTCTCTAAAACTCTAAAAGTGTGTATAAATATTCATTCTTTATTTTACTGGGTTTCCATAATCTCAGGGATGTTAAAAATATGCAGATTATCCCTTTCATATTGCTGTTAGGATTGAGGGAAATGATGTCCTACTCTATTTCGTCTTCTCTTCTTTTACCATTAGGCCTATTAAAATAAAGTCTTCATTTATTACCTCTAACTTTAACTCTGTAATTCATGTATTATGTTGTTTAAAAATATCTATGGTCTTTAAGAAAATGATAAAAGGTTAACTTTTCCTGTTTAATAATAAAACATACTACAACATTCTCCAGCAGCAGGAAGCATCCCACAGTTCACCAGGACAGTGAAGCAGCTGCTGCGTTTTCCTCTCAGAGAGAAACAAGTCCATGTTTGGAGACTCGGACTAAATGTTGGCCCAGATGTTGCTCTGACCACAGAGACTTTAATCCGTTTCAACACTCTGTTCACGGATCTCAGTCCAGCGTGTTTACTTTACATGACGGTGAAGTATTTTTCCTCCGAGTCGCGACAGCGTGGTCTCCGCCATTAGCTTAGCAGTGATGCTAGTTAGCTCTGACATTAGCTTAGCAGTGATGCTAGTTAACTCCAACATTAGCTTAGCAGTGATGCTAGTTCGCTCCGACATTAGCTTCGCAGTGATGCTAGTTCGCTCTGACATTAGCTTAGCAGTGATGCTAGTTCGCTCCGACATTAGCTTCGAGTGATGCTAGTTCGCGCCGACATTAGCTTAGCAGTGATGCTAGTTCGCTCCGATATTAGCTTAGCGGTGATGCTAGTTAGCTCCTCGGCAGAGAACCAGACTGGCTACACCGCCATGTTGCTTCTACACCGAGAGGTCGCGTGAGTACGTGACATCGTAAATCGCAGCAGAAACCTGCCTCATCCCCAGAAGAGAGACGGTGATGTCGTGAACGCAAGAACATGCAAAAACACTTACCACTTACAAGACTCTTACCTGTGACAAGCACAGACAGCAGACACAGACTTTGCTTCCACATCTTCAGATGGCTCGAAGAAACACAACTTCAGGGTTGAAATGTTGGATATGGAGGAAATGAAAGAACTGCTTGATGGCAGGAAGTCTTTGAATGAGGTCAAATTTTTAACTGATTCGTGAGGGTGTTAATGTAGCCGTGCAGCTCTGCAGAAAATCACTGTTTTATGTTCTGAATTTAAATCCTCTCAGACTTGTCTGAGTTTTGTTCTGTGCAGATGATTTCCTCACCCGTTAACACTGTAAAAGGTATGGAGGATGGACTTTGACTGACAAATTGTGATGTTTCTTTACAAAAATATATGGTCAGCGATAATTGTGCAGTTTTCTTCGTTATCTTTTCTTCCAGTTTTTTTTAGTAGCCTATTTGTGTGTCTTTTTTGCGTTTAATTCACAGGACGGCTATAGAGACGGGGCGTCAGAACACAGTCTCCGTCCAGGAGGTCGGTCCACGACATCTACTGGCACACTTTGACCTCAGAGGGGTCACCAAACAACAACAACCATCAACCAATAACCAACAACCAATAAGCAACAACTAATAACCCACAGCAACTACTAACACCAACAACCAACAATGAATAACCAACAACCAAACAACCAATAACTAACAACTAACAACCAAACAACTACTAACACCAAACAACCAACAACCAGCAACAGGGTACAGCAGGCTATTTAGTGTCTCAGTTTCCAGTCCATTATCTAGATTCAACAGCAGTGTAATAACTCAATGCTCCATAGAGTTACACTTTCTGCCCAAACTGTTGAAACAGTAGACTTGTCGTCAAGACCGCCTAATCCGAGACCAAGACACTACCAAGACCAGAGAGTACCAAGACCAAGACACTACCAAAACCAAGACACTACCAAGATCAGTTCAGCTTGAGACCAAGACACTACCAAGACCAGAGAGTATCAAGACCAAGACACTACCAAGACCAGAGAGTATCAAGACCAAGACACTACCAAGACCAAGACACTACCAAGACCAGAGAGTATCAAGACCAAGACACTACCAAGACCAGAGAGTATCAAGACCAAGACACTACCAAGACCAAGACACTACCAAGACCAGTTCAGCTCGAGACCAAGACCGAGACCGAGACCAAAAAAACATAGACCGAGACCATAGATAGATAGACAGATAGATGAGTCGCTCACGGGCAGACTCCAAAATAAAAAAAGAAACAGGGGCACGATGGTGGGGTCTCTGACTGTAGCAGGAACTGGGGGAGGGGGGGGGCGATAGATAGATAGAGAGATAGAGGGCAGACGCCAAAATAAAAAAAGAAACATAGCACTTGGGTGGTGGGGTCTCTGACTGTAGCAGGGACTGGGGGGGGGGGATAGATAGATAGAGAGATAGAGAGAGAGATAGATAGAGGGCAGACGCCAAAATAAAAAAAGAAACATAGCACTTGGGTGGTGGGGTCTCTGACTGTAGCGGGGACTGGGGGGGGGGGGGGGGGGGGGATAGATAGATAGAGAGATAGATAGAGGGCAGACGCCAAAAGTAAAAAAAAAACATAGAGACTGTAGAGAGATAGAGAGAGATAGATAAGTCGCTCAGGGCAGACTCCAAAATAAAAAAAGAAACATAGCATAGCACTGACTGACTGACTGGGGGGGACTGGGGGGGATAGATAGAGAGACACATGATAGATAGACAGCAACAACAACCAACAGCAACAACCAATAACTAACAACCAAACAACAACAACCAACAACCAGCATACCAGCAACAGGGTACAGCAGGCTATTTAGTGACTGCAGCCTATACTCTCAGTTTCCAGTCCATTATCTAGATTCAACAGCAGTGTAATAACTCAATGCTCCATAGAGTTACACTTTCTGCCCAAACTGTTGAAACAGTAGACTTGTCGTCAAGACCGCCTAATCCGAGACCAAGACACAACCAAGACCAGAGAGTACGAAGACACTACCAAAACCAAGACACTACCAAGACCAGTTCAGCTCGAGACCAAGACACTACCAAGACCAGAGAGTATCAAGACCAAGACACTACCAAGACCAGAGAGTATCAAGACCAAGACACTACCAAGACCAGTTCAGCTCGAGACCAAGACCGAGACCAAAAAAACAAAGACCGAGACCATAGAGAGATAGACAGATAGATGAGTCGCTCACGGGCAGACTCCAAAATAAAAAAAGAAACAGGGGCACGATGGTGGGGTCTCTGACTGTAGCAGGGACTGGGGGAGGGGGGGGGCGATAGATAGATAGAGAGATAGAGGGCAGACGCCAAAATAAAAAAAGAAACATAGCACTTGGGTGGTGGGGCCTCTGACTGTAGCGGGGACTGGGGGGGGCGATAGATAGATAGAGAGATAGAGAGAGAGAGAGAGATAGAGGGCAGACGCCAAAATAAAAAAAGAAACATAGCACTTGGGTGGTGGGGTCTCTGACTGTAGCGGGGACTGGGGGAGGGGGGCGATAGATAGAGAGAGAGAGAGAGAGAGAGAGAGAGAGAGAGAGAGAGAGAGAGAGAGATAGAGGGCAGACGCCAAAATAAAAAAAGAAACATAGCACTTGGGTGGTGGGGTCTCTGACTGTAGCAGGGACTGGGGGGGGGGGGGGCGATAGATAGATAGATAGATAGATAGATAGATAGATAGATAGATAGATAGATAGATAGATAGATAGATAGATAGATAGATAGATAGATAGATAGATAGATAGATAAGTCGCTCACGGGCGAAAGTCCAAAAATAAAAAAAGAAAGAAACATAGCACTTGACTGACTGTGGGGGGGGGGGCACACATGATAGATAGACAGCAACAACAACCAACAGCAACAACCAATAACTAACAACCAAACAACAACAACCAACAACCAGCATACCAGCAACAGGGTACAGCAGGCTATTTAGTGTCTCAGTTTCCAGTCCATTATCTAGATTCAACAGCAGTGTAATAGCTCAATGCTAAATAGAGTTACACTTTCTGCCCAAACTGTTGAAACAAATATGAAAACCAGCCTCTGTAGCTGTTCAATCAACCCCCACACAAACACATAAACCAAAGCCAAACAACAGCACATGCGTCACTCATGGGCAGACTCAAAAAGAAGAAGAAAATGCAGCACTTACCTGGAGAACCGGGACACAGGTCAGGAGATGTCCGCTGGACGCGTCCATGCAGCGGGGAGAGTCTCCGTCCAGGAGGTCGGTGCACGATGGAGGTTCTCCCTCCAGGAGGTCGGTGCAAGCAGTCGCACACTTTGACCTCAGAGGGGTCACCAAGCAGCAACAACCAGCAGCCAATAACCAACAAACAACTTGAACTACACAGCAACAACCAATAAGCAACTACTAAACAGCAACAACCAATAACCAATAACCATCAACTTAACAGCAACAACTAGCAGCCAATAAGCAACAACTAAACAGCAACAACCAATAACCATCAACTTAGCAGCAACAACTAGCAGCCAATAAGCAACAACTAAACAGCAACAACGAATAAGCAACAACTAAACAACAAAACAACTAAATAACCAACAACCATCAACTAAACTAGCAGCCAATAAGCAACAACTAAACAGCAACAACGAATTTGCAACAACTAAACAACAAACTAAATAACCAACAACCATCAACAGGGTACAGCAGGCTAGTTAGTGACTGCAGCCTATACTCTCAGTTTCCAGTCCATTATCTAGATTCAACAGTAGTGTAATAACTCAATGCTCCATAGAGTTACACCTTTGGATAATAATATGAAAACCAGCCTCTGTAGCTGTTCAATCAACCCCCACACAAACAAATAAACCAAAGCCAAACAACAGCACATGAGTCACTCACTGGCAAACTAAAAAAAAAAAGAAACATGCATGCACTTACCTGTAGAACCGGGTCACAGGTCAGGAGATGTCCGCTGGACGCGTCCATGCAGCGGGGAGAGTCTTCGTCAACGGCGGCGGTTTTCCCCCCCGATGAGGCAGGTTGACGACGGCGGTTCTCTCCCTCAGGAAGCCGGCTCACGAAGCCTTCTCACGGCGGAGGTTTTCCCTTCATGAAGCCGGTTCACGGCGGAGGTTTTCCCTTCATGAAGCCGGCTCACGAAGCCGGTTCACGGCGGAGGTTTTCCCTTCATGAAGCAGGTAAACGAAGCCTTCTCACGGCGGAGGTTTTCCCTTCATGAAGCCGGTTCACGGCGGAGGTTTTCCCTTCATGAAGCAGGTAAACGAAGCCTTCTCACGGCGGAGGTTTTCCCTTCATGAAGCCGGTAAACGAAGTCGGTTCACGGCGGAGGTTTTCCCTCCTTGAAGCGGCTCCACAACATCAGTCCCACGGTTGAATAAATAAATAAATAAATGTGGCCAAGTCCTCCTCCGCCGCCACAGCTCCACACCTGAGCTGCGGTCCGGTTCTCCTCTGGTCGGGGTTCAGGTTCTGAGCTGCGGTCCGGTTCTCCTCTGGTCGGGGTTCAGGTTCTGAGCTGCGGTCCGGTTCTCCTCTGGTCGGGGTTCAGGTTCTGAGTGAGTCCTGGAGCAGCGTCGTCATGGCCGCCGGTAGGAACTAAACTCTACATGAAACCGAGCACCTGTTCTCGTGCACCTTTTAATTACGCGACACTCCTTTTTTTCTCCCGCCTTCGGCCTAACCAATCAGCGGCCAGGAAACGTGACGTTGCGCAGTAGGTTGCTGCATTCACTGTCATCGGGAAATCACACAATTGTACAGCTGTAGATCAATGGAGGCACCGCGCTAGTTTTTTATTTATTTATTTATTTATTTTTTACTTTTCTCCACTTTAATGATAAAATCCCTTGTTTTTGTTGTACTTAGAATGACAACCTACTATCCTAACCCTCAACTGAATGTATTCACTGTACGGCAGCAGCAGCAGCAGCAGAGACTCAACACGTCCTCCACCAGCGTCAGCTTGGTAAGGTGTTGTTGTTGTTGTGTTGTTGTAGTGTTGTTTCCCTTTAAATATTATTTTTTATCAATTAACCCTCTTTAATTTATTATTTGCACACACTCAGTCTTTATTTGTTGTGTTAAATGCATGATTTGTGAGAGAAAGTAGTCCCACCCTCTGCTCACGAGAGTAACAGTGCGGAGTGATAGGCAGAGTGATGCGGTGCGGAGTCAGAGCGGCGGTACGAGCACACGAAAACACAGAGGAGGAAGTCGATAAAAAGTCACGAAAATAGCATTTGTTAACTCGCTTATCAACACAGCATAACCCGGGAGAGTGTGTCTGCCTGCAGCAGAGAGGTGGTCGAGGACCTGTGGGATGTTATTTTCGTCAGAGACTTGGTGAGTTGCTCGAGCTAACTAGCGCTATGCTAACCTGATGCTAACATAGTAGCCACATCGTGACTCAGCAGAAAGCTCGTTTACTCATGAACGTGACCTGTCGCTACTGTTTACTCTGTGTTTGAGACTTAAAGCTGCATATTTTGCTCTGGTAATCTGATAAAAACGTGAGGTGTGCTATTTATTTTCTGTATGTGTGTATTTATTAAAAACTGCTAATACCCAGGGGGCAAAGCAAAAAACCCGACACGGAGCGTTGTAAAAGGTTTGACAGTCTAGGACCTTCAAGGATTAAAACCTGGTGGACGACCCGGTCAACGAGCTGCAGGAAAGCTACGGGTCTGAAACCCTCTTCTTGGGTCATTCTGCTGGTGAAAGTATGTAAATGAAAATATTTAGGTACTACAACGGCATAAATAGTCATACAACTATAACATCTGGCAGAGAGTATCTGGACACATAGGGGAAGGACAGAAAAAAAGATTCTGGGGTTTGTTGCGACTTGATTTTAAGATATCACCCTCAACATCCCAAAAAAGACCAAAACAACTACTGTTCGCCTGACAAATTCTCATGAAAATTCTCATTTTTCAGCACTTTATGGAGAACATCTAGACCTAACACATATATAGAACATTTCTTTAGTTCATAAACTTCCATGTGAGTCCAAGCAGCCTTTCTACTAGCTGTGATATCTTAAAATCAAGTTGCAACAAACCACAGAATCTTTTTTTTCTGTCCTTCCCCTATGTTAATGGCCCCATTAGAATACATTGTATTCCTGGATTTATGCCGTTGTGAACAGATTTGCATTTACACCGTACTTTCGCCACAGCAAGGGGGGTTGGAGACCCGAAAGGCTGCTTGGACTCCATGGATGCTTATGAATTAAGGACATTTTCTCCATATGTTTAGGTAAGATGTCCTCCATAAAGTGCTGAAAAATATTTTTGCTGAAACCTTGTCAACGCTCCGTGTTTTTTTTCCAGGGATGTGACTTTGCCCGCTGGGTACAAGCATGTTCATTCATCACAGAGGCAGAAACTCTGAAGCCCTGGATTGATATTATGATGTTGTTAAAGGTGCATTTAGCTAATGTTCAGTTAATAATTCATTGAAAATGTGTGAAATGGTTCAAAAGAATTAAAATGACTAATATTTCATGTGGGAAACTGAGTTAAACTTATCATAACTCATGGTAAAGAAGCTAAAATGATCATAATTAATGGTTAAACAACTAAAATAATTCATGTTGATGTAAAATGATTAAAATGTGTGAAAATACTCACCTTGAGATAAAAAAAAGAGAACTGTAGAGTTAAAAAGATAATGTCTTTAATCACTATTGTGTTTCAGTAGTGTGTTGAGATTTATATTATGTATTGAATGTGGCCATAAGAGAATGATTTTGTGTTTCTATACAGGCCAGGTTTCAGAACCCGTGATGTGGATCTGGATTCTCCCGTTGAGGAGGACGGCGAGCCAGAGGAACAGAGAACCAGCACCTGAGCCGAGGAGGACGTCCAGCCTTCTTCACCTTCACCTGGAGTGTGTGGAGTGGTACGACCGCCACACACACTCCAGACTCTTTTGACTTTCAGCCGACTTACAAAATGTTGACTTAAAGGAAAATCAGGCAAAAACAAATCTTTTTTTCTGTCCTTCCCCTATGTGTCCAGATGTTCTCTGCCAGATGTTACAGTTGTATGACTCTTTATGTCATTGTTGTACCTAATTTCAGAGGGTTTCAGACCCGTAGCTTTCCTGCAGCTCGTTGACCGGGTCGTCCACCAGGTTTTAATCCTTGAAGGTCCTAGATATCATTTCTGCTGTCAAACCTTTTACAACGCTCCGTGTCGGTTTTCCAGTAAAATGTGACTTTGCCCGCTGGGTACAAGCACGTTCATTCATCACAGAGGCAGAAACTCTGAAGCCCTGGATTGATATTATGATGTTGTTAAAGGTGCATTTAGCTAATGTTCAGTTCATAATTCAATGAAAATGTGTGAAATGGTTCAAAAGAATTAAAATGACCAATATTTCATGTGGGAAACTGAGTTAAACTTATCATAACTCATGGTAAAGAAGCAACTAAAATTCATGTTGATGTAAAATGATTCAAATGTGTGAAAATCCTCACCTTGAGATTAAAAAAAAAGAGAACTGTACAGTTAAAAAGATAATGTCTTTAATCACTATTGTGTTTCAGTAGTGTTGAGATTTATGTTATGTATTGAATATGGCCATAAGAGAAGTTTGATGATTTTGTGTTTTTATACAGGCCAGGTTTTTTGAGACCCTCAGTCAGAACCCGTGATGTGGATCTGGATTCTCCCGTTGAGGAGGATGGCGAGCCAGAGGAACCGAGAACCAGCACCTGAGCCATTAAACTGAAAATCATCTTCCTTCTTTTAGACCTGGAGTGTGTGGAACATACACCCCACACACACCCTGACTCTGTTGACTTACACACACTGACTGAAGCGTGCTGACTAACCATACATTAAAGGACCATCAAAGACAATTAAAGGAACATTCATGAACATTAAGGAACAACTAAAGGACAATTAAAGGAACAACTGAGGTTCCTATTGGACACTTTATTTTGGTTTTGGGTTTAAAGACACTGTGAACAGAATTGAATTTTATTTAGTTTTATTTTTCTACTGCTTAATACAACCAACTTGCATCCAGCAAACGTCGTGGCTCCATTTATTCATTGTGTCTGTCACTTCTTCTTTAAACCCTGCTCTACGAACCTCGTCACTAGTCCAGAACATTCAGTGGTAACTAGTGGGTTACATTCATAATAATCTAAATGTTTCTATTCTCATTAATCGGATCACTGTCCCAGCAGTGGAGCGGCTAAGTTTACACTCAGCTGTTTAGCGCTGAATGAGACAAATACATGTTTATAGTTAAGAACTTCATTGTCGTTGTACAAAAGTGCAACAAAGTTGGAATATGCCAACTTCAAGTTATCATAAAAACAGTAAAACAGTTTCACAGCTACAGGAGATACTGACTGTGTTTAGAATGCTACCGTTGTCCTCATGATTCAACATTCAATAAAATACTGCACTTTTGTGGTAAAAGTA
>CM064886.1:860000-907500 GCA_030347415.2 Decapterus maruadsi | reverse complement strand
TGTGTTATTATCTCATAGCGTGGTGAATGTGCAGGTCACAACTTGTCCACCAGAGCGTTGTGGAGTTGTTGGATTGTGTATTTGATGAGTTTGATGAGGGAAACCAAGAAATCCCATTAGCCTCTGTAGCGTAGCTCTGAGCAGCTCACGGCTCTGCTCCGCCGTTCTAAAAATAGCTTGCACCGACAATTAAAGGTAACGAACCTACTGCTATGACTATAGGGGTTATGGTGATGGGACAGTTTGACTAAATGTTGAACTGTCCCTTTAACAGGTGGCAGGTACGTACCGGGCGCTCCTCGCTGGGCTCTGATGGAGCGACTCTCGCTGCCGCCGGTGCGTCCGTGGACGTGCTCGGTAAACTCTTGGGTTCGGACGGCGGCGCCGGCGCCGGCGACACCAGAGACTTGTTCTTGATCAGCGTGGACAGCACTGCAGAGAGAGAGAGAGAGGACGGGTCATCAGAGAGGCGAACGGCGCCGACAGAGCGCCACCCCCCCCCCCCCCCCACCTACCCTCTCTGGTCAGGTTCTCGGCGGCGCTCATGGCCTTCCCGCTCAGGTCGCTCACCATGTTGTCGACCGTGGCCTCGTGCTGCAGGAACACGGGTCGAACCACCTTGTTGTAGATGATCTGGGAGCCGTTCCACGAGACCGGCGCCATGCACCACAGCAGGAAGACGCACTGTGGACACGCAGACAAGGTCACCACCTTTAAAGGAGCAGTACGTAAAACTGTGGCCAAGCCTGGTGCTGCAGTTCAATTCAAAACACTGCGCCGTGTTTCCATCCACACGTTCTTATTCATATTAAAGGGATAGTTCAACATTTTGCTATGCCATAACCCCTATAGTCATAGCAGTAGGTTCGTTACCTTTAATTGTCGGTGCAAGCTATTTTTAGAACGGCGGAGCAGAGCCGTGAGCTGCTCAGAGCTACGGAGTCGGAGTGAAGCCCGGGTCACCTGACTCACCTTGAAGGCGTAGTAGAAGGGAAACCAGTAGAGGAAGATGTCGGAGAAGAACTCGCCCAGGCTGAAGACGCCGTACACCACCCAGTACGTCAGCCATTTGGTGTCGTCCTCTTTGTTGGCACTCTCGATGGCTTTGATCCTGCACAGACAGACAGACAACAGGTGACCTCTGACCTTTAACCTGCGACTTGTCACTGATGCTGGAAACTCATCATCATCACAGGAAAGGGACTAATGTGACCCTTCAGAGTCACTGGAGGCTGGAGGCTGATCTAAACCGAGACAAACACACAAGTCTGTGTCACAGAAGAAAATGACAAACACTTGTTGCAACGTGTGGTTGTGATGAATTAGAATGATTTTCTTAGAAAAGTGTAAAAATGAGGCCGATCATCCGACCACGGCATGAAGGAAACAACCTGAAACATGGAAAGTGTGCTTTACAGTGTTGTTGTCACAGAAGAAAATCACATTTAAAGGGATAGTTCACCCTATATTCAACTTTCACTCATCATCTCCTCCCCCTCATGTGGACTAAGAGCTGTGAGAGTTTTCAGAGTCCTCCGTTCCTTCTCTGAGTTAGCCCCCACAGGATTTGTCCAAAATGGTTGTCAATGGACACCAGTTTTGAAATAAATGAAAAAATCCAGTCCCTATCCTTTGGTCTGTAACTTGTTTGGTGAAGCCCCCACAGGAGAAAATCCTGAGATTCCAGCAGAGCAACACTGTTCCTCAAACAAGCTTCAAATATAGACAAATTTTTTTCAGAACAGTTTCTCATTCACAACCATTCTACCAGCAGGATGGACAAAGCTGTCATATGGACATGCAGTGGACCCCCCGTAACTCAGAGAAGGAACGGAGGACTCTGAGACTTCTCACAGCTCTTAGTCGACGTGAGGGGGAGGAGATGATGAGTGAGATTTGAATGTTGGGTGAACTATCCCTTTAAACACACTTCTTCTTGATTAATCCTCAGAAACTGAACTGATTCCAGTAGTTTTGTCTCTAAAATTGTAAAAAAAAAAAAAAAAGAAAAAAGAAAAGAAAAAGCACAATATCACAATGGACAGAAACAATTGGACAGAAACACTCACGAATAATAGGCCGGATACACGAAGCCAATCAGGTTACACAGCAGAGCCGCCCCATAACCATAGACCAGGTAGACGCCGGTCAGCGAGACAGCACCTGAGACACAGAGACACAGAGACAGCGTGAGGACAGACGGTGATGAGACGGCGTGAGGACAGACGGTGATGAGACGGCGTGAGGACAGACGGCGTGAGGACGGACGGTGATGAGACGGCGTGAGGACAGACGGCGTGAGGACAGACGGTGATGAGACGGCGTGAGGACAGACGGCGTGAGGACAGACGGTGATGAGACGGCGTGAGGACAGACGGCGTGAGGACAGACGGCGTGAGGACAGACGGTGATGGACCAAACAGGAAGTGGTGTAGAAAGCCCGGTACCTCTGATCAGCTTACGCTGCTGGTCGCTCATGGAGTCTCTCTCTCTCTCTGAGGATTATCTGCTTTAACTGCTCAGACTCAGAGACACTGTGCACCAGGCACCACACTGACATCATTCATGTCCTGTGTGTGGACAGACGGCGTGAGGACAGACGGTGATGAGACGTGTGTGTGAGATCCACTGTATGAGCATGTGTGTGTGAATAGACTTCTGTTCACTGCTCTGCTGAACACACTGATGCTGGATCAGATCAGATCAGATCAGCGTCATGTCTCTGCTTCATTAATCATCTCACTGATCAGATATTTCAGGTAGAAGGATCAATACTCACTACAGACGTCTGTCATTCGTATCCGTTACTGAAACTACTTCCTGCTGATGCTAAGTGGAACTGCCACTCTAGCTCCACAGCTATTATTCAATTCTTTAACTGCTCAATTCAAATAAACTGTAACATTGTTTTGCATTTTACACTGAATCATTGATGAGTCCATGTGTCTTTGGATCATAAAACACAAAAAACAATAAAAACCTTTTTGTGAGTAGATGACAGCAACATGTGTATGTCCCTGTTGACTGAATCCACTTCTTCATTGAATTTAAAGCATAGTTCAACATTTTGAATAGACTTCTGTTCACTGCTCTGCTGAACACACTGATGCTGGATCAGATCAGATCAGCGTCATGTCTCTGCTTCATTAATCATCTCACTGATCAGATATTTCAGGTAGAAGGATCAATACTCACTACAGACGTCTGTCATTCGTATCCGTTACTGAAACTACTTCCTGCTGATGCTAAGTAGCTACAAACAGAACTGGACCCACTCTAGCGTCCACAGCTATCATATTCAATTCATATTATATATTCATATAATTCAAATAAAGTAACATTGTTTTGCATTTTAAAGCCGTAAATTGATGAGTCCATGTGTCTTTGGATCATAAAACACAAAAAACAATAAAAACCTTTTTTTAAAACAGAGTAGATGACAGCCACACGTGTATGTCCCTGTTGACCAGAATCACTTCTTCATTGAATTTAAAGGGACAACCAGGAGTTTCTCCGGCGGCAGAACGAAAAATTCCACGATAATAAAAAAGTCTCATATTAATGTGGATGAATCTACGTCTCCCGCTTGTTAATGGGTTTTCAAACATTCATGGTAAATGTAGCAGGAAACACTTCGCTTTACAAAACACCTCATTGTCCTTTTAAAATAAATAAAAATTGCAAATTGTGAGATTGACATAAACTCAACCTCTCAACACCATAAATAACTGTTTAGGAAAAAGCTAACAGGACGAATCTCTTTGTTGTTTACAACTAGCCTGCTTAAAAAAACAGTGACGGACGAGAGTTTCACTATTTTTTCATGTCACTAAGTCACCGTTTACACTAATCTGATGTTTGTAAAGTCTATAAAACCAGTGATTGGACAAACATTACTGTTTACGTGTGCACATTTTTGTAATCAGTCATGGTTATCATAGATTAGCCGGGCTAGCGGTTAGCTTCCTGTTTAACTTTAATAACTCTCAATGACTCAATAAACGGTCACAGTACAACTCTGCTGTTGCTATGGAAACTGATTAAATTTCGTGGTCCAAGTTCAGCTCAGAAACTTTTTTTTTTTTTTTTTTTGCAAAAACTTGACACTTTGACTTTAAACTTTAAAATGGCTGTTTACTATGTTACGTGACGCTGGATAAACAGGAAGTGACCTGAGGCTGAGGTCAGAAAGGGGGAGGAGCTTATATTCTGGACAGGAAGTGTGCTTGCAGCAAACCTCAAAACAAGGAGCTAAAAGAGGCTAAAAGTCTGGAGACCGTTGAGTCAGCTGACCCGAGTCACTGATGCATCATCACCGTCAATATAAAACCATCGTATCGATATCGAGTCCTAGAAGAAGAAGAACGTCCACGTCCAGGTTCAGGTTCATGTTCGGCTGCAGCTCAGAGGAGGATTAACTGAATCCTCTTCACACGCTCCAGGCGCCATCACTGCAGCGCGACTATAAACAGAACCTGGAGAACGTGTTTCCATGCAGAGCGTCAGGGAGGAGAACCTGGAGGAGAACCTGAAGGAGAACCTGGAGGAGGAACCTGACGTACCTGCTGCGATGATCTTCTTCTTTATCCCAGTTTTCTCCTCCAACTTCCCCAGAAAATCCGTCACCACATTTTTCTCGTTCAGAAACTTGTCGGCTCGGTCTCTGATGGAGGAGAAGACGTCCAGAAGACCCATGGTCCTCAGCCGGGTCCTGGTCCAGGTCCTGGTCCTGGTCCTGGTCCTGGTCCTGGTCCTGAGTCTGGCAGCAGAGGGGGGGTCGGGGGGGTCGGCGTCTGTTAGAGCAGAGCAGTGAGAGGGAAACAGGCGCCGTGGAAACAAACAGGCTTTAATCCTCTGACCTGCACCTGCTGTGACCGGGGGGGGGGGGGAGGGGCAGGAAGTAGGGCTCTGGACTTCCTGTTCCTACAAAATAAAAGAACTATTCAGTAAATATTCATAAAAAATTAATAAATATTCAGTCAGTGTCTCGTCACTGAGCCGGATAAGAATACAATAAAACATTTATCACAAAAAAGAAACCTAAATAAACAATAAGTCACAGGTTTAGTCTGGACTTCCTGTGCCGTCAAAATAAAATAATTTACCAATAATCTCAGTCAACGTCTCGTCTCAACGAAAAATCACAAATAAATAAGTTGGAAATGATTATATAATATATAATATATTATGATTGCAGTGATGTCATCACCATGATGTCAGATCATGAAGCCTGAGCAGCAGCTGATTAGATAATTACTGATGATGTCATTGATTCATGTGTTATTGCCTGGGCGTGTTTGTGTTTGTAGTGAAGCTGCTCATGTGTGAAACATGTGGTTGCTGTGATGTGATCTGACAGCGACGGCGAGGACAGACAGGAGGACGGAGGAGAGCCTCAGAGGAGGAATGTGTCCAACAGGCTGAGACACGTCCAGGAGAGAGAGGGGGAGAGAGGCCTGAACAGGCAAAAAGAAAACCAGATAGAGACGGAAACAGAGACAAACAAAGACACAGAGACAGAGACACACAGAGAGAGACAAGAGACAGACGTCAGAGGACATGAGAGGATACAGAGCCATCAAGTTCACTTTGTTCTTCTGCTGCTACTTCTTCTGGGTGAGTCTCTGTCTGTCCTCTGTCCTCATCCTGTCCTCTGTCTTCATCCTGTCCTCTGTCTTCATCCTGTCCTCTGTCTTCATCCTGTCCTCTGTCTTCATCCTGTCCTCTGTGTCCTCATCCTGTCCTCTGTCCTCATCCTGTCCTCTGTCCTCATCCTGTCCTCTGTCCTCATCCTGTCCTCTGTGTCATCATCCTGTTGTGAGTGCTGGACTCCTCATCCTGTCCTCATCTGTCCTCATCGTCCTCTGTCCTCATCCTGTCCTCTGTGTCTTCATCCTCTGTTTGTCTGTCTGTCTATCTATCTGTCTGTCTGTCTGTCTATCTATCTATCTATCTATCTGTCTGTCTGTCTGTCTGTCTGTCTGTCTGTCTGTCTCTGTCCTGTCCTCTGTCTGTCTCTGTCCTGTCTGTCTGTCCTCTGTCCTCATCTGTCTCATCTGTCTGTCTCATCCTGTCCTCTGTCCTCATCTGTCCTCATCTGTCTGTCTGTCCTGTCTCATCTGTCTGTCCTCATCCTGTCCTCTGTCCTCATCCTGTCCTCTGTCCTCATCCTGTCCTCTGTCCTCATCCTGTCCTCATCCTGTCCTCTGTCCTCATCCTGTCCTCATCCTGTCCTCTGTCCTCATCCTGTCCTCTGTCCTCATCCTGTCCTCATCCTGTCCTCTGTGTCTTCATCCTGTCCTCATCCTGTCCTCTGTCCTCATCCTGTCCTCATCCTGTCCTCATCCTGTCCTCATCCTGTCCTCTGTCTTCATCCTGTCCTCTGTGTCTTCATCCTGTCCTCTGTCCTCATCCTGTCCTCATCCTGTCCTCTGTCCTCATCCTGTCCTCTGTCCTCATCCTGTCCTCTGTGTCCTCATCCTGTCCTCATCCTGTCCTCTGTGTCTTCATCCTGTCCTCATCCTGTCCTCTGTCCTCATCCTGTCCTCTGTCTTCTCCTGTCTGTCTGTCTCTGTCCTCATCCTGTCTCTGTGTCTTCATCCTGTCTCTCTCATCTGTCTTTCCTCATCCTGTCCTTCTGTTCTCATCCTTCATCCTGTCCTCATCCTGTCCTCAGTCCTCATCCTGTCCTCATCCTGTCCTCTGTGTCTTCATCCTGTCCTCAAGCATCAGTCCTCATCCAATCCTTTACATCCTGTCCTTTTCAACATTTCATCATCCTGTCATATATTCATCCTGTCCTCTGTGTCTTCATCCTGTCCTCTGTCCTCAAATTAAATCAGTCCTCATCCTCATCCTGTCCTCATTGGATGTTCCATTATGTCTTCATCCTGGTTTCTGGTGGTCATCCTGTTCAGGCTCAGGCTATGACAGGCAGATCCTGTCCTCTGTCCTCATCCTGTCCTCTGCCATCCTGAGGAGCTGTCCTCATCCTGTCCTTCACCATCCTGTCCTGCCTGTCCTTCCTCTCCTCTGGATTAGCTGCTCAAATGTTATGATTTTATTGTCCTTTCCTCATCCTAGGATGTTCTTATCCTAAGTCCTTTGTCCTCATCCTGTCCTCAGGAAGTCATCATCTGACTCATCCTGTCCTCTGTCTTCATCCTGTCCTCATCCTGTCAGAGTCAGTCATCCTGTCCTCATCCTGTCCTCTGTCCTCATCCTGTCAGCCATGACTGTCCTGTCCTCATCCTGTCCTCATCCTGTCCTTCCTCATCCTGGTCCATCTGGTGGTCATCCTGTCCTCATCCTGTCCTCTGTCTCATCCTGATCCTCTGTCCTCATCCTTTTCATCCTGTTCCTGTCATCCTGGTCCTCATCCTCATCCAATCCTTATATTCTCTGTTCAGTGTTAAATAACAATTTAGTTTCTGTGTCTTCATCCTGTCTTTTTCTGTTTCATTTTCCCTCAATGTTCCAAATATAAATCTTTTGATTGATTGATAATTAGTTTGATTCTGTTTCCTCATCCTGTCCTCTGGGGCTTCATCCTGTCCTCATCCTGTCCTCTGTCCTCATCCTGTCCTCATCCTGTCCTCTGTCCCATCCTGTCTGAGTGTCTTCATCCTGTCTTTCTGGGTTCAGCTCTCCTGGGTTTTCCTCATCCTGTTTTGTCCTCATCCTGAATCCTGTCCTCTGTGTCTTCATCCTGTTCATCCTGTCCTCTGACTGTCTCTTTTCATCCTGTCCTCTGTCCTCAATCCTGTCCTCTGTCTTCATCCTGTCCTCTGTTTCATCCTGGATGTTCATCCTGCCTCTGTCCTCATCCTGTCCTCTGTCCTCAGTTCTGCTCTGCAGGCCTTGTTTGTGGTTTCATCCTCCTCATCCTGTCCAGTGTCTTCATCCTTCCTCATCCTTCCTCATCCTGTCCTCTGTGTCTTCATCCTGTCCTCGTCCTGTCCTCTGTCCTCATCCTGTCCTCTGTGTCTTCATCCTGTTTATCCCATCCTGTCCAAACTCTCATCCTTCCTCTGTGTCCCCATCCTGACCTCATCTTCCTCAGTCCTATCCTGTCCTCATTACCTCTGTCAAATCCTTTTCCTGTCCATATTCTAATCCTGGGATGTTAATGTTGTCCTAATTTGTTTTCCTCATCCTGTCCTCTGTCCTCATCCTGTCCTCATCCTGTGCTTTGTCTCTGAGTCCTCTGTCCTAATCCTGTCCTCTGTCCTGAAACTTTCTCATCTATCTATCTGTCCTATCTGTCCTCTGTCCTCATCCTGTCCTATGTCTCATCCTGTCCTCATCTATCTATCTGTCCTCATCCTGTCCTCTATCTAATTGTCCTCATCCTGTCCTAGTCTTCATCCTGTCCTCATCCTGTCCTCTGTGTCTTCATCCTGTCCTCTGTGTCTTCATCCTGTCCTCATCCTGTCCTCTAGATAAAGAAAACTAGAACATATGAATGAACAAATAAATGAATCCTGAATAAATCTGTCCTCATCACTAAAATTGTCCTCATCCTGTCCTCATCCTGTCCTCTGTGTCTTCATCCTGTCCTCGTCCTGTCCTCTGTCCTCATCCTGTCCTCTGTGTCTTCATCCTGTCCTCATCCTGTCCTCTGTCCTCATCCTGTCCTCTGTCCTCATCCTGTCCTCTGTGTCCTCATCCTGTCCTCATCCTGTCCTCATCCTGTCCTCTGTGTCCTCATCCTGTCCTCATCCTGTCCTCTGTGTCCTCATCCTGTCCTCTGTCCTCATCCTGTCCTCTGTCCTCATCCTGTCAATTCATCTGTCCTAATCCTTCATTCCTGAGCCACAAAAAATTCATCCTGTCCTCTGTGTCATCCTGACATCCTGTTTGAACATCCTTCTCTGTCCTCATCCTGTCCTCTGTGTCCTCATCCTGTCCTCTGTGTCCTCATCCTGTCCTCTGTGTCTTCATCCTGTCCTCATCCTGTCCTCTGTCCTCATCCTGTCCTCTGTGTCTTCATCCTGTCCTCATCCTGTCCTCTGTCCTCATCCTGTCCTCTGTGTCCTCATCCTGTCCTCATCCTGTCCTCATCCTGTCCTCTGTGTCTTCATCCTGTCCTCATCCTGTCCTCTCTGTCCTCATCCTGTCCTCTGTCCTCATCCTGTCCTCATCCTGTCCTCTGTCCTCATCCTGTCCTCTGTGTCTTCATCCTGTCCTCTGTCCTCATCCTGTCCTCATCCTGTCCTCATCCTGTCCTCTGTCCTCATCCTGTCCTCATCCTGTCCTCTGTCCTCATCCTGATGGTCTTCATCTGTCATTATTATCAGATCACATTTCCTCATCCTGTCCTATCCTCCTCTGTCCTCATCTTTCCTCATCCTGTCCTCTGTGTCCTCAGTTCAAATCCTGTCCTCTGTGTCTTCATCCTGTCCTCATCCTGTCCTCTGTCCTCATCCTGTCCTCAAGGATCAAACATCACGGCTCTTTTCATCCTCTCTAAACAGCCCTGTTTCAGGACCTGTCCCTTTAAATGCAAATGAGCCACTGTTGGCCCCGCCCCCTCTACCTGTATCAGATAAAAACTAGTTACGTCATTGCTAGACAATTGAGGGAGCAGCTCATAAATCCACATGGATTTGAAAGAGTTCTTTGTCAATTCTCACATTTCTGTGTCTTCATCCTGTCCTCTGTGTCTTCATCCTGTCCTCATCCTGTCTCAATTATCCTGTCCTGAAGTCCTCATCCTGCCTCTGTGTCCTCATCCTGTCCTCTGTTATCCTTACATCCTGTCCCTTCCTCAAAATGTCCTCTGTGTCCTCTGTGTCTTCACCATCCTGTCCTCTGACAAATCCTGTTAAACAACATCACTGCCAATGATCCATCACCATCTCAACCAGACCTCTGTCCTCATCCTGTCCTCATCCTGGTCCTCATCTGTCCTTGGTCTTCATCCTGTCCTCATCCTGTCCTCTGCCTAACTGTCCTCTGTCCTCATCCTGTCCTCTGTGTCCTCATCCTGTCCTCTGTCAACATCCTGTCAACATTTACTGAACACATGTGGTGTGTCCTCTGTGTCTTCATCCTGTCCTCTCTGTCCTCATCTTACACTTAATATTTCCTGAGTCCTCATCCTGTCCTCATCTCCTCTGTCCTCATCCTGTCCTGTCCTCATCCTGTCAGTGTGCTCAAAATGTCCTCATCTGTCCTGTCCTCATCCTGTCCTCTGTCCTCATCTCAAATCGGCCAGAAAATCCTGAGTGTCATCGATCCTGTCACATCTTCCTCTGTCCTCATCCTGTCCTCTGTCCTCATCCTGTCCATTTCATCCTGTCCTCATCCTGTTCTGTCCTCATCCTGTCCTCATCTGTCACTCTGTCCTCATCCTGTCCTCTGTCCTTCCTGTCCTCATCCTGTCCTCTGTAACAACACAACAACAACACTAACACAATCCTGTCACAACTGTCCTCATCCTGTCCTCATCCTGTCCTCTGTGTCCTCATCCTGTCCTCAGTCTGTCCTCATCCTGTCCTCATCCTGTCCTCTGTCCTCATCCTGTGTGTGTGTCTCTGCAGGTTGCAATCAGTCATTTCCGTGGGTGTGTGCGCAGCAAGGAGTGTTTGATTTGAGACTGTCTGTCTGTCTATCTATCTATCTATCTATCTATCGTTCTACTGAGCAAGGCAGTGAGAGAGAGAGAGTGCCTCAAATAGTGTAAAGTAAAGAAAACTAGAACATATGAATGAATGAATAAATGATTTGAGACACACCAATTATTCAAACAGGGAATAAAGAAGTATTGTGTTTTGGTGTGTTAGGACGAATCTCCTTGTTGTTTACAACTACTTCCTGGTAGAAAACCAACATTTGAACAATAGTGACGGACGAGAGTTTCACTATTTTTTCATGTCCCTATGTCGCCGTTTGGAGTAATCTGATGTTTGTAAAGTCTTTAAAACCAATGACTGGACAAACATTACTGTTTACGTGTGCACATTGTTGTAATTAGTCATGGTTATCATAGATTAGCCGGGCTAGCGGTTAGCTACCTGTTTAACTTTAATAACTCAGTGACTCAATAAACGGCCCATAAAAAATTCTCCAGCAGATATCTGAGTTCCAACATGACTGAGCTACTGCAGTAGTTTCATGTTGTGTCCCACAACGGGAGGGTTTTAACAGCTGGCGTCCTGATGTTAGCTTAGCTACCATTAGCTTAGCTGCCGCCGTTAGCTTAGCTACCGTTAGCTGTCCCTGTCAGCTGCTGCCACTGATGCTTTCTAGACATGTGCTGGTTTTCTACCCGGAAGTAGAATGTAAACAACAAGGCGATTTGGGAAAAGTCATGAAATTACCTTGGTTGGAACAAAGAAAGAAAGAAAACATTAGCAGAAGGTTAGCTAACGTTGACTAACATTAGCCTAGCGTTACATGCTAATATTGGGTGACTCAATAAACGTCAATCCGAAATTCTCCCCCAAAGTCCAACATGACTGAGCTCATTTTCATGACTACCCATTCTAACAGCGTTAATGTTAGGTTTAGGGTAAGGTTAAGGGTTAGGGCTAGCTGTCCCTGTCAGGCTGAATAATGGGAGTGCTGGTTTTCTACTAATGGAGAATGTAAACAACAAGAAAAATAAAAAATGTATGGTTGGAACAAATGGGAAAACATTAGGACAGGTTAGCCTAACATTAGCCTAGCGTTACATGCTAATATTCACAAATGGAGGTGAAGTGTGCAGCAGTGGAAACATCGTCCCAACAGTAACTGAATGCAGGCTGTTGTCTCCTGTAGTTCCTGGGGATCCTGGTGGTCGTCCTGCTGCTGCAGATTGCTGCTGCTGTGGTGGGATACCTCTTCACTGACAAGGTAACACTAATCCACACAAACATCCAGACTAAAAGCACATCTTCTCCAAAATGGTTCAGCATTACACAGCATCAATATCAGTGACGCTGTGATCAATATCATGTGATAGTGATAGTAATAATCAGTGTTGTGCTAGTTACTCAAAAATAGTAACTAGTTACAGTTACTAGTTACTTCATAAAAAAGTAACTCAGTTAGTAACTCAGTTACTTAAACCAAAAAGTAATGTGTTACTGAAAAAGTAACTTTTTCGTTACTTTAAAAGTTTTTTTTTTCTTTTTTTCCAACACTCCCAAAATAGCTGGCCTCGTAAACCAGCCTCCCCCGGAAATGCATTTCATTTCATTTCACAGGGGGAGTCAATATCAAACCGTATCATGGGATATAATTAAATACATCAATGTGTGGGCCTATCAGTGGTTCTCAACGGGTCCGGGGACCCTAGGGGTCCTTGGGAGATTTGAAGGGGGGGAAATTTTAGGCCAACCACTTTTTCTAGATTTTTTAAAAACATTTCTTTCTTTTTTTTAATTTTACCACTTTTTTTTTCCTTTAAAAAAAAATTACGAGAAATTTGACCACTTTTTTTTTCTAGAAAATGTTTCCTTTTTTTATTTTTATTTTTAAAATTTTTTACGAGAAATTTTACTACTTTTTATCTATAAAATTTTTCCTTTTTTCCTTTTTATTTTGAACATTTTTAACGAGAAATTTTACCACTTTTTTTTTGGAGATAATTTTTCCTTTTTTTTCCCTTTTTCCTTTTTTTGAGAATTTTTACCACTTCTTCCTAGAAATGTTTAAATGTTTTCGGAGAAATTGGAACACTTTTCCCCCAGAAATTTCTCTATAATATTTGCAAAAATCACGCCACTGGCCCTAATTTAAAAGTATCAAAAAGTAACAATGGGGGTCCATGGTCTAATTTGTGTCAATTTATGTACAAAAGATTGAGAACAACTGATGTAGATGGGCAGGTGTTAAAAACCTTACCTCAGAAGTTACTGTGGAGCAGGAAACACTGAAGTGGAGTCGTTGAGTAAATGTAATCAGTTACTTTTCAAACCAGATGTGATGCTGCTACATATTCTGCTATTGTTCAGGTGATGGAGAGGACAGAGAAGCTGATGGTGAAGGCCATCGTCCGGTACAGGGAGGACCAGGACTTGGAGAACGCCATTGACTTCGTCCAGAAGAAGGTGAAGAAGAACCACAGTCCAGGCTTTTAGAGTCTGAACCGTTAGAGGCAGTCCAGACCAGTCCAGACCTGAACTGTTAGAGCTTCGTTAGACTCTGTTCTGTGAGATCCATTCTGTCTGTTATGTTACTGTGCGCTCACACCAAAAGCTTCCAAAGCGTCAAAGGACATCTCTATTCTGGGGCGTCGCCTGGCGTAGTGGTTAGGGCGGGCGTCCCATGTATAGAGGCATAGTCCTCGCTGCAGTCGGCCCTGGTTCGAGTCCCGCGTCGGGTGCCATTTACTGCATGTCATTCCCCCTCTCTCTGCCTCCCCCTTTCCTGTCTGTCTCAACTGAACTATCTATAAAGGCATAAATGCCCCCCAAAAAAGAACTCTATTCTGACAGGTTGTCGTCGAACCGCATCAGAGCTAATTACCATAAACAGGGTGTCCGCGGGGTTTTAAAAAGTATTAAAAAGTGATAAATCAAAAAAGCAAAATTTAATGGCCTTAAAAAGTGATAAATTTGGTCCAAAGGTAATTTTAAAGAATAGGTATTATTTTTTTTCTTTTGGACAATGACTGGTTTTATTTTGATGAAATAGGCGTAATAAAATAAATAAAGCATTACTTGCTTGCGCCGCTACTTCAAAAAAAAAGGAATGATATTGACGTGACGTCATATCAATTCATTGTATTCATTGGCCGCTAGAAATCTAAAATCGTCTTCGCGCGCATAGTTGTCAGGCGGATAGAAGTGCTAGTGAATCTCTTTCTGATTGATACTTGGTGCAACTCGATGTCGTGGTGGTATTAAAAAATATCTGAAGGTAGTTAAAAAAGGTATTAAATGGTAGTAAATTGACTCAAAGATTTGTGTATAAACCCTGATAAAGTTAACCACGTTAGTGTCTTTTCTGTTCGATCCGTTGTTGTATGTTCTGTGACATGTTGCACTGAGCCCTGGTTCTGGTTGCAGTTCCAGTGCTGTGGGGTGCGCAGCTACCAGGACTGGTCTCAGAACGCCTACTTCAAGTGTTCGGACACCAACCCCAGCCTGGAGTCTTGTGGAGTCCCGTTCTCCTGCTGCATTCACCTGCAGAACCAGGTGAGAACCGACACCTTGGTGCTCTCTGTCGGTCCCAGCAGGTTTCACAACAGCTTCTCCGTCTCTGGCCTTTAGTCCGAGTCCATGATACACAGACACACAGTAGCACATCGTCTGCAAACATGTGAGCATTAACCTTATGTTCCTTCATGTACGAGTACTGGATCGACTGGAGGCTGCAACGTTCACTACAGCCGAACGGAACAGCATCCTCATGACTGATCCCAGGGTTTGAACAGCAAAAGAAATGAAATGTTTTGAGAAAAAAATGGATCAGTAAAGATAAATGAGTGAGCTGTGTTGTTGTTGTTGTTGTCCTCCTGCAGACGGTGCTGAACACCATGTGTGGTTATGGGATGCAGCAGCTGGAGGACCGCTCGGCTGCTCAGGACGTCTTCACCGTCGGTTGCCTGGAGACAATCACGTCGTGGGCCAAGAACAACCTGCTGCTGGTGGCCGGTCTGAGCGGAGGACTGCTGCTGCTCGAGGTGACACCAGAACAGACCGGCTGAGACCAGTTCAGTCCAGACCAGACCAGACCAGACTAGAGCAGATTAGACTAGAGTAGAGCAGACCAGACCAGTTCAGTCCAGACCAGAACAGAGCAGAGGGAGCAGACCAATCCAGACCAATCGAAAGCAATCCAGACCAGTCCAGATAAGATTAGACTAGAGAAGAGTAGACCAGACCAGACCAAACCAGACCAGACCAGACCAGAGAAGTTCAGCATAAGATTGTGATTAAAGGGATAGTTCAACATTTTTGAAAATTGTCCCATCACCATAACCCCTATAGTCATAGCAGTAGGTTCGTTACCTTTAATTGTCGGTGCAAGCTATTTTTAGAACGGTGGAGCAGAGCCGTGAGCTGCTCAGAGCTACGCTATGGAGGCTCATGGGATTTCTTGGTTTCCCTCATCAAACTCATCAAATACACAATCCAACAACTCCACAACGCTCTGGTGGACAAGTTGTGAGCTGCAGAACCACCACGCTATGAGATAATAACGGAACGATACGAAACGGAGCTGTTTCAGAGGTAAATTCATGCAAAACCGCTGATGCGCATTGCGTTCAGGGACAGTTTTTCAGCAAGCAGTCTCTGTATTTACGCTGTATTTACCTCGAAAACAGCTCAGTTTCGTAACGTTCCGTTATTATCTCATAGCGTGGTGAATGTGCAGCTCACAACTTGTCCACAAAAGCGTTTTGGAGTTTTGGGATTTTGTATTTGAGGAGTTTGATGAGGGAAACCAAGAAATTCCCTTAGCCTCCGTAGTGTAGCTCTGAGCAGCTCACGGCTCTGCTCCACCGTACTGAAAATAGCTTGCACCTACAATTAAAGGTAACAAACCTACTGCTATGACTATAGGGATTATGGTGATGGGACAATTTGCCAAAATGTTGAACTATCCCTTTAACATAACTTCTGCTTCATCATTAGACTCTGAACCTCCCGGTCGGTCACAGTTACCTGTAGACTTGACGCCATCAGACGGCGTTTCCATGTCCAGTCCTGACCACGTCCCGTTTCCCCGGCAGGTGTGTATGATCGCTCTGGCCGCCGCCCAGATCGCCTGGATCAAGAAGGTCCAGCAGCAGCAGAAGGAGAACGAGGCGCGAGGGCGGTCAGAGAGGAAGGACAGCTACTGGTATCCCGCCTTCGCCAACTTCGACGATGACGAATGAGATCGATGTGAGGTCGTCATGGAGACAGATCAGGGATTTTGCACCGCTGCCTCTGGGTCGGATGACGAGGTGTGAAACGACGACGCTGTGAATTTATAGATGTGTTGTGTGAATGAGTCGTGAATCTGACACCTCAGCTGTTGCCGGGGGAACAACTACCTCTGACATCACTGTGCTCGTTGTTAAGCTGATGAACGGGCTGTGGATGTGAGAAATTATATTTTTGTAGATGAATTCAGACGTTACACGTTTCCTCCTACAGACTTTGTGCAGTGTGTGTCAACGGTGTGTGTTTTCTACAGGTCTGTAACTGATGTGTGTGTTCGCTGCTGAGAATAAAGGTTCATTCCCACTGTGATCATGAACATGATGAGAATAATGATCTGTGTGTGTGCAACTTTAGTGAAAAGTTAAAGGGATAGTTCAACATTTTGGCAAATGTGCAAGCTATTTTTAGAACGGCGGAGCAGAGCCGTGAGCTGCTCAGAGCTACGCTACAGAGGCTCATGGGATTTCTTGGTTTCCCTCATCAAACTCATCAAATACACAATCCAACAACTCCACAACGCTCTGGTGGACAAGTTGTGACCTGCACATTCACCACACTATGAGATAATAACACAACGTTACCACACAGAGTTGTTTTAGAGGGAAATTCATGTAAAACCTCTGATGCACGTTGCCTTCAGGGACAGTTTTTCATCATCAGTCTCTGTATTTCCCTCTAAAACAACTCTGTGTGGTAACGTTGTGTTATTATCTCATAGCGTGGTGAATGTGCAGCTCACAACGTGTCCATGACAGCGTTTTTGAGTTGTTGGATTGTGTATTTGATGAGTTTGATGAAGGAAAACAAGAAATTCCCTCAGTCTCCGTAGCGTAGCTTTGAGCAGCTCACGGCTCTGCTCCGCCGTTCTAAAAATAGCTTGCACCGACAATTAAAGGTAACGAACCTACTGCTATGACTATAGGGATTATGGTGATGGGACAATTGGACTAAATGTTGAACTATCCCTTTAAAGTGACACAGGAGTTTCCTTTGAGCTATTTGGAGGGGGCGGGGCCTCTCCTAAACCGTGGCTGTCTCTCAGCCTTGTCGTTCCTCTGGTGACCTCTAGTGGCCGCGGTGGGAACGACACCTCACTAATCCGTCTCCGCTGCACGTCAACATGTTGTTGTAGCTTCTCCGTCACCGACCCTCGTGCCTGCTGCTCGCCACCAGGTCAAACCTCCCTGACCTTCTGCCCTGGACTCCCAGGAGCTCCGTTAAGTGACCTTAAGGAGAGAAACTCCCAGCATGCAAAGCCCCGTTGTTGCTGTCCCTCCTCCCTCGGTAAATCTTCATTGTCATTTTAATCTGCAGGATTAGCAGCGAGCCACCTGCGGCTGCACGCTCCGCTCTCGTGCGCCCTCACGTTCATATTATTGGATTAATGAGTGCAGCTCTGTGAGGGGGTTAAAATTAGCAGCAGTCCTCCTGTAGCCTCCAGTCTTCTGACCCCTCCTCCCCATTCTGGTTTATTACAACTCGTTTTTGTCCCTCATACCTCTGTCATGAACGTAACACGGTGCTGCACCATCTCTAGTGAGAAGAAAAAGTGTCAGAAAGTCAATCATGGAGTCTGAGACCAGCAGCTGCAGTTCCTTTCCTGACCTGTAGAGTCAGTCTCCAACAGTGAGTCAGTCTCCAAAGAATCCCATATTAAAGGATAATTCCAGGCGAATCCAACCTGGGGTTCTAGTTTCCTGTTATTTTAGGTCTAAAAGAATGAATCAGCAGATTTTCTTTTTACTGTCTCCTGTTCTGCAGTAGCTCTGTCTGTCGCTGCATCGCCACAGCAGCGTAGAACGGGAGCAGACAGATCTTAGGCTCTTTACATCCACAAAACCACATTTTTTCAAATTTCAAAATCTTTCCAAGAATATTTGTCTTATTTCTTAAGAAATTCTCTGAGAAATAAGACAAATATTAACAAAAACATTCCACTGATATCTGCTTTAAGAAATTCTCTGAGAAATAAGACAAATATTCTTGTATAGATTTTGAGTTTTTGCAGCGTACAAGTCGTCTGAGGCTCCCGTTTGATTCATCAACAAAGGAATACGCTGTAAAGAAAATCTTCATTCATTCTTTTAGACCTAAAATATTAGGAAACTAGAGCCCTTGGTTGAATTTCCCTGGAATTGTCCTTTAAACTGAAACCGACACGTTTCCATCCTGGTACAGAAACAGCTTTGATCACTTCCTGTTAAAACTAAAGATCTAAAGATGAGCACCTTCTTACTTATTGAACAGCTTATGAAACTCATCGTTCTCCATCAGTGATGTGTCTGCATTTATTACGTTTGTCAAATACAAACAAACATAAAACACAAAAGGTCCAAAAACACAAGTTTCATATAAAAACAAAACAAGACAGAAAAAGACATGAGTTGTGTGTCCATGGCGCTGCTGGGTGAGAACGTGTGAGAGCTGAAGATGCTGCAGGTCGCTGCGTCCACGTTGGCAGAGGAACTTTGAGGTTTGTGGATCGGTGATGACGAAGGGTCAAAGGTCAAAGGTCAGATTAAGGCAGTTCTACGTCACGTTTTCTTCACTACTCAACGCTACAACACGACTACTGGAACAATGAGACGTTCAAGGAGCACTTTAAAAAAAACACAAAAATACACACGACAGGTTTATAATGAGTGAGATTCAACCACCACGCACTCACACACACACACACACACACACACACACAGCTCAGAAGTTAACTGACTACAACAGGAAACACACTCCACACTACACTGAAGGTTTTTATGGTTACTGTTCAAACGGACAGGTAATTATAGTGAACCACACTCTGACAATGTGTGATTGGGATTAAAGGGACAGTACCATGTTTTTAAAGTGTGGTTGTATGATCTACAAATAGCCCCTAAGTACTTTAATTGCAGTAGAAGACTCTCTGCACTCCTCCCGTTAGCAACGCCAGCCCATAATAGCCCTGCCCAGAGATTTACAACATACATTGTTGTGAATGGACCCAAAGAAACGGCCTATTTTCACGGCCTAAAAGAGGTTTTACCTGAAAATAAATTCACAGTTCCATTATTGGCTATAATATAATTTTTCCAGCCCTTCAAAGTGCAGGAAAAACACTGTTTTTATTTGGAGCTAACCAACTGCTGATCGGCGGGCGCTAACCCTGGGCGGAGGGATACGTGAGGCGCTAACCCTGGGCGGAGGGATACGTGAGGCGCTAACCCTGGGCGGAGGGATACGTGAGGCGCTAACTCTGGGCGGAGGGATACGTGAGGCGCTAACTCTGGGCGGAGGGATACGTGAGGCGCTAACCCTGGGCGGAGGGATACGTGAGGCGCTAACCCTGGGCGGAGGGATACGTGAGGCGCTAACCCTGGGCGGAGGGATACGTGAGGCGCTAACCCCGGGCGGAGGGATACGTGAGGCGCTAACCCCGGGCGGAGGGATACGTGAGGCGCTAACCCCGGGCGGAGGGATACGTGAGGCGCTAACCCTGGGCGGAGGGATACTTGAGGCGCTGACCCTGGGCGGAGGGATACTTGAGGCGCTAACCCTGGGCGGAGGGATACTTGAGGCGCTAACCCTGGGCGGAGGGATACGTGAGGCGCTAACCCTGGGCGGAGGGATACGTGAGGCGCTAACCCCGGGCGGAGGGATACGTGAGGCGCTAACCCCGGGCGCTGACCCTGGGCGGAGGGATACGTGAGGCGCTGACCCTGGGCGGAGGGATACGTGAGGCGCTGACCCTGGGCGGAGGGATACGTGAGGCGGAGGGATACGTGAGGCGCTAACCCTGGGCGGAGGGATACGTGAGGCGCTAACCCTGGGCGGAGGGATACGTGAGGCGCTAACCCTGGGCGGAGGGATCGCAGGGATATGAGGCGCTAAAGGGATACTGTAACCCTGGGCGGAGGGATACGTGAGTTGGTTAGGTCCAAATAAAAACTGTGTTTTTCCTGCTCTTTGAAGGGCTGGAAAAAATTCTATTCTAGCCAACAATGGAACTACTTAGGGGCTATTTGTAGATCATACAACCCCACTTTAAAACCCCTTTAATGATGATTTTCTTATTGATTCATCCTCAGCTTTTTGTCTCAATGAACTGATTCTTTAGAAAAGTGTTAAAAAAAAGAAAAGAAAAGCTCATGACAATATGAATGGTGTCGTCATAATAACAAAACTATAACGAATCAATACGTTCATTATCAAAATAGTTACAAAATGTTCAAGTTATAACCATCATTGTTCTTTTTAACATTTTATATACATGTGTATGTGTGTTTATATGACTTTGTGTTGATGTGAATCATCAGACTGAGGAACTGTGGGAACAGATAATAAATAACTAATCGATATCTTTCTGAACGACTGTGTTTGTGGCTCGATGAACGCGACAGAACCGTGTCGGGTTCTTGGTTCTGTTCAGGTTTTAGCTGCAACTGAAACTCCATGATCCTACAGCACTTTGTTTACTGAGCAACACGTGAAGAAAACAACAACAACAACAACAACAACAAGAGGAGGAGGAGAAAATAAAGCACGTTGACTTCACATGAAGCCAGATGGAGCGCATGCCAGCATGCTGTACCAACAGGAAGTGGGGGGGGGGGGGGTGAAGAGCACTTGATTCATTCAGCCGTGGGATTGGACGGATTACCTCTAACCCGTTAACCCTTCAGTTGGTCTGAGGCGGCGAGCGCCGGCCAATCACAGTCACAGCTCAGTCAGACGTGTGTTTGAAAAAGATGTTCATAAAATCCCAGAATCCTCCTCCTGGGTCGGATCCGGAGCCTCATCCCGGAGCCTCATTCCGCCCATGGAGGGAAAGGAAGGAGGATCTGAACTGAGAGCTGCTAACTGGGTTTGTTGACGTTCTGATCCTGCAAAGACTGGACCAGAACCAGAACCAGGACCAGGACTCAGTCTGTCTAGAGCATTAGCTTTAGCGTTAGCTGCAGGTGCTGATTTGATTACTGAAGCCCATCTCCACCCCAGTAAATGCCATCATCATCATCATCATCATCATCATCATCATCATCATCATCATCATCATCATCATCATCATCATGTAGCTGCTCCCAGGAGGCCGTCGTGCTCCCATGATCCTCTGGTGCACGCCAGGCTCCTGTTCTTCAGGCGCACGGAGGCGGTTGTGCTTCTTTGCGTCCGTAGCAACCTCAGATGTTGTTCTGCCAGTATGGGGCTGTAGCTGGTGTTGTAGGTTCTGCACCGGGGGCGGGGGGGGGAGGCTGGTCCACCTGCAGCCTGTTCAGTGACGTCCATGTCGCCCAGGCGAGGTCGAGGCCACTCGCGAGGGTTTCGGTGGGGGTGATTCCTCTGGAGAAGCCATTTAGGGGCCATTTAGATGCCACTCATGGTCCCAGATGGCGGTCCTGGCTTCTGGTTGGGTGGTCTGGAGGGGCAGGACTTGGATCAGAGCCGGCATTGGGGTGCAACGTAGCCATGCAAGGGGGTAGCGCCTGCATTCTCCGTTCCCCATGAGTGATGACAGATCTTCTGGGGGGGAGGTGCTGGCGAGTGCATAAAGGCACAGGATAGGTGCTGTCTTGATGCATCCCGTGACGATGCGGCAGGTGCCGCGTCGACCAGTTGGGTGTGACGACGTGATCGGCTCCAGGTCCAAGCGTAGAAGCACTTGGAGCTCAGTTTGCACAGGTTGTTATTGCGGGTGTTGCTCTTGGCGTTGGTGGGCGTCCTGTCCAGTGTCACTCCAAGATGAGTATTCACACCTGACAGATGTTGTAGTAGACGGTGTGAGCGTGTCCCTCCCCCGAGTCGCCGCCCGCTTCAAACATGCAGTCTTTGTGCGTGTGGATCTCCGTCATGGGAACGTCCACGCTGGGGCCGTGAGCGGTGTGTGTGCCGTAGGACGGGACGGGCTGCGGGGACACGGGAGGACAGGTCAGCAAACAGGTTAGTAAACAGGTTAGTAAACAGGTTAGTAAACAGGTTAGTAAACAGGTTAGTAAACAGGTTAGTAAACAGGTTAGTAAACAGGTTAGCTGGGTTTTAGAGGAAAACCAATCAATGATTGACCTCTGCTGCTGATAACCGGGGTAATTATGCTGCTAATGGATTTGCCCATCTCTTCCCTGAGCTTCAGTAGTTTCTATAGTAACACAGAGTAAAACATTAACACGGCAGCACGAGTCAATAAGAGTGAGGAGATCAGGGTCTCGTCTCCTGAGTCATCGGAAGTGGTTCGATCTGGATCAAACCACAGCGGCTGTAAAAGTGTGTGGAGGCTGAAAGCAGCAGAAGGACCCGTTCATTCAGAAAGAGAGAGAGACAGAGAGCTGCAGAGCCACGGAGACTCAACAGGATTGAGGCTGATCTAATCTAATCTAGATCTAATCTGAGGAGGTTCAGTGATTTAATCTGCTGCTGACTGATGGAGCTGCTGCGCTCGGCGTGGACGCTCGGACTACAGGCCCAACGCACGGAAGCAGCTTCAAGTTTCTGTATGAGTTCTATGGATTTTGGCCTGTACTTATTGTACTGCATTATGCACTTTGTTTTCATTGACATGCACCATTTTCGTTAATGTTACAAAAGAAGATTTGAAAATGGAAAAGTTTTTAAAAAAAATCCACAGTTTGTATTATTCACACATGCACTCTCTCTTTGGCTTTTGAGAGTTTGCCCTCTAGAAAAAACACATTGACTTGAGAAACATGTGGTTTTGGCCCAATTGTAATTCACATAAAATTGGGCCAAAACCACGTTTCCCATGTGCAGATTATATAAATGATACATTTTTCACATGTGAAGTTCATGTAGTTTTCCTGAAAGGGGAGAATGGTTGGAGTTGTGAGTCGTCAGACTCCTTGATGACGGTGACCTCATTGGTCTTTGATAAAAGCTCTGGTCCAAACCAGGACCGAGAGACGTCATGATTTAAATGTTTAGCTTTTTAAAGGAGCTTTATCGCAAAATCCGCGGCCACTAGATGGCGGAGCATCAGATATAAACAACTGCAATCAGTTGTCACAGAGAGAGCAGCCTCCAACTCCACCCTCCTCCTCACCGTGCGATTGGGGAAAGGATAGAAAAAACCTCCCTAGTCGAAGCAGCAGCTCATGATTTAAATGTTTAGTCTTTTTCAAATAAAAGGATAAATTAAAAAGTTGAAGCTCTGACTGAAATTTGTTAAAATCATTTTTGCATAATCTTTTTCTCCAGTGACTGGAGCAGCCTAATCACATTACAATTTACTATGGCATTTTTCTGATTCGGAGGTCGGTTTTCCCTGTTCCGAGTGCAATTGAATGCAGCAAGCGCCGGATCACAACAATAACAGATCATGCATTTGCCCCATGGAAACTACACTGGTGGCTATTTTTTGGGTAAATTTAATTAAGGCTCCCCCCGACCCATCTTTTGCATATTTCAGCTTATTTTATGCCATTACTGCTGTATTTGCGATAATGCACCTTTAAATAAAAAGGATAAATTAAAAAGTTGAAGCTCTGACTGAAATTTAAAATCATCATAATCTTTTTTCTCCTGGAGGGAATCAGCTTTGACCTCTTGACCCCAACCTGTCCATCATCCCTGACCTGTACAGCTGTGTTGCAGGAAGGCGGGACTGTTTTTACCTTTCCTGTTGCGCTCAGCGGGAAATCTTTCCGACAGAGATGGGCGATGATTCCGGCCGCCAGGGCGTCGCCGAGGACGTTGATCATCGTCCGAAACCTGTCTCTGTGGAGACAGGAGACGAGGAGACACTGAGCGACTCCTCGCCGTCGGCTCAACACGATAACTTAAACACGACACTCTGCTGTCACTTACAGGATCCAATCAATGGCCACGATGAGTGTGATGTCATCCGGCGGTAATCCCACCGATGTCAGTACGATCACCATGGTAACCAGGCCGGCCTGGGGAATCCCTGCTGCTCCAATGCTGGCCGCCGTCGCTGTGATGCTGCAGATAGACAGATTGACATTGAACTAGCTGTTAGCCGTTAGCCACAGGTTTGACCTCTGACCTTTAGAAAACATGTTGACATGTAAATCATGGGTAGTTTAGCTTCACTGCTCCATCAGACGGTTGGGAAGCAGCTCAGGGTCTGAAACAGCCCGTGTATAAATCACTGTATCGTCTGCATAGAGGCGAACGTTACTGTGCCAATAGGGTTGTCACCAGAACAATACTTCAGTACCAAGTACCGTGAGTACTGCATATACAACTTCAACCTCAGTGGACCGTGTCAAGTCCTGTTGGGACGGACGCAGACGGTATACGTACGAGTCTGAGCACCAACGTGTCTCAGTGCAACTACTGTCAAACTCAGCGTGCGCCACAAGTTTGAGCTCATATGAACATCGCGTGCCGTGTCGTCATGGCATTTGGACCAGTGTGAAAACAAATGTGAAAAATGAAACAATGTATAATTTTTGCATCTGTTAAAACACCATACTAAAGGTTCATTAATGAGAAAAGCAGTTCTCTTAATGACTTGAGTACCGACTATACAACCTTCTGTTTTTGTTGAGCCATATTTACCATTTTAACTTAACTCCTGTTCTTTAAATTCTGTGCAGGTACAAGAAAGTTTGAGGGGTTTTTTTATTATATTTTGGGGGCTTTTTTGCCTTGAAAGAGACCCCAAGGAGTTTACTTTTGGTTATAAAAGAGTCTCATATTAAAGCAGATATCAGCGGTTCGGCCGTTTTCGCTAATGCTGCGTTCAAGGCAGGCTTTTGAAACCGTAAGTTACAGCTTCAAGTCACAACTACAACTTTGTAGCGTTCCAGGTAACCTGTAACTCGTGTTTTTACCGTCCTGTTGTCTGTGAAAGTCACTATAACGGCCTCTCGTAACTTCCGACCCGTGAACTCGTACCAGATCGAACTGGTATGACTTCACAGGAAGGAAAAACACAAGTTAGGAGTTTCCTTGAAGGCACCATGAGTTAGCAGCCCCCGCCCTCGTCAGGCATCTATTGGTCCTCGTGCTACGTCACCACATTCACGATGCAGCGATGCATCCCTTGGCTGCACACACAGCCCTTCATGCCGTTCTCTCTCCTCATTGGATAACACTTGTATCCCACAAGGAAAATTTTCTCCTGGTTTACAGCAGAGCAGAGTGACGGAGAGACTCGTGTTACGGCTGAAACACTCCATGGAAGTGATTGCTGACGGAAAATAGGACTATTTAGGACTTATATTAACAAAAACATTCCACTGATATCTGCTTTAATGTGGATGAATCTACGTTACCCACTTGTTAATGGGTCCATTTTCGATATCATTCTGTCTTTATAGTTATTTTAATATTATAATTTACTGGTCGACTCGCCCAGCATTTCCTAGTTTTGGTCTCCTGGACGCTGCCGACGGGTCATGGGAATAACACCGCCAGATTGCTAGCTGGCATCGTTTATAGTCGGAACTACGATGGTATCTGATCGTCCTCTAACCTCCGACTTTCACTCTTGATCAGTGAAAACATTCTTGGCTTACAGGTAATCTAGTAGCGCTAGCGCCTCTGAATATGGGGCGCCTGCTCTACCAGCTGAGCTAAACAACGCTCCGACAGTTGGAATCGAATAAGTATCATGAATCATGGAAATTCACTGGTTTTGGTATCAACTACTGAAATTCCAGTATCGTGACAGGCCTAGTGTCAAACACGAACGCCTTTCAACAGCTGTCGACGGCTCATGTTTTGTTGAAATCTTACTATCGACCTTGAATTTCATCACCGACTCTTCATCATATCCTCAATCGTCTCAGAGTGCGTCCATGTTGATTTACCTGATGGTGACCAGCTGACCAAAGTCCAGCTCATAGTCGTTGACCTGAGCGATAAAGATGGCCGCCACCGCCTCGTACAGCGCCGTGCCGTCCATGTTGATGGTGGCGCCCACAGGGAGGACGAAGCGGGCGATCTGCCGGTCCACGTGGCAGTTCTCCAACAGACACTTCATGGTGATGGGCAGCGTGGCCGAGCTGAGGACACACACAACACCCCAACGATAAGCACCTGAACACATCGTCAGCCGGAGCGGCCGGCGCCGGAGAGCTGCGCCTCGCGCTCTGACCTGGAGGAGGTCGCCAGGGCGATGACCATGGCCTGCAGCAGCCCGCGGATGTAGCTGAAGGGGTTCTTCCTGGTGAGGAGGAAGTAGAAGAGAGGGAGGAGGATGAGGCCGTGGACGAAGAGGCCGGCGAGGACGGTGATGCCGTACCAGCCCAGCTTCTTCCCCAGCGTGCTCGGGTCCTGCATGTCCAGGATCTTCCCCGCCACCAAGAAGATGATCCCGAAAGGAAAGTACCTGAGAGGTCAGAGGTCAGAGGTCAGAGGTCATGGAGGCAGTGAACTCACAAGGATCCAACCTCTGCAGCTGCAGCTGCCTGTGAAACTGTCGGACCAGCAAGTTCTCCTGGACTGAAACTTGATGTTGCAGCAGCAGGTTTCTCAGGATGTTTTACTAGTGTAAGATCCTAATCCTAAATTCTCTAATGGTTTTAGCTCCTAATGGATCCAGTAGCTTTCTAATGGTATTAAGTCATTCCAACTCCCTTTAAAACAATGACCCAACAACTGGTGGTGCATTCAAATGTTTCGGAAATGAGATCGCTCTGTGTGGAAATATGTTATACGTGATTACAGTGTTGTGGAGGCAGGAAAGGAAGGATATTAATCTCATCCAATCCCTCATGAAGAAAATAAAATAATAAAGATGTCACCTTTAAAATACTAAATGATACTTTTCCATCAAACCACATCTTAGACACAAGATTTAACTAGAACAATCATTTGTGTGGTTTTGGCGAGAGGATCATATTTTTCTTTGAATGTGAACATGTTATAGAAATCTTCAGTGACTCACCAAACTGCAGCGTTGATGATCTTCATGACGCATTCGTTGATGCACTGACAAACGTTGATGAGCGGAGCTCCTCGTTCGCCCATCCTGCCCAGCAACAGACCTGCACACACACACACACCACACACACACACACATTTTTTTGTACTCTATATTTGAAGGGACATTGTTGTAGGAATCCCTCCCCTCTGGGCCGTGAAGTTCATCCCCGCATGCCGTGCCGTTACTGCAGAATATGACACATTGGCCCCTCTGTTGCCGTGGTCCCAGATGTTTAAGCTGCTGTGACTGAATTCACAGCTGGAATCAAAGTCAATGTTTAATGTGAACTGACTTGAGCCTGATTGATGTTTTTAACTGAGGTGTGACGTCCTGTAAACGTCCCGCTCACCCATGGTGGCAGAGAAGATGACGATGCCCAGGACGTTCATCTGCTGGCTGCTGCCGGGACTCGTCTTGTACAGGATCTCTGGGGGCGGAGTCAGCTCCAGGTACACCGTCCGACCTTTGGGGTCGCTCTCGTCGGGGACGACATAGACGAAGTTGGGCTGGATGGTTCTGGTTGGGACTTTGAGGATGGGGATCAGGTCCGTCTTGTACTGAACAGACATGGTGGGTTAGTCAGGGTGGGGGTGGTGGTGGGGGGGGATCAGTGTTTGGTTGTATCCCAGGTGTTCTCTTACCTGCTGGAACGTGGCCTCGATCAGATTGGACGGAACCATGTTCCTGTGGAGGAAACACAATCAGAGACTGAAAAACAGGAATTTATCAAACTTAAATAGTCGGGTGCATTTATGACTTTATCGTAAAAAAATTGTAACAAAAGGTTTCTCAGTTGTTTTTTATAGTATTAGATCCTTAATAACAAACTAAAAGTTTACCAAAGTTTGACACTAGAAAGGAGTCATTTTCAGGATGGCGTCCTAATGTCAATGTAATGGGTTGAAGCCCAGAGAGACGCTCCAGGTGAATAGGGTAAACATTTTAACTAACAGGTATCACCATGAAACTTCACAAGTTTATCACTTACATTAAGACAAATATTTTTTGTATTACAAGTTTTGTCAAATGTTATGTTTAAATATGTAAATGAGACAATAACTAATTAAATATGCGCTAAATTGCATACTTTTCCAGATCCAAAAATGTAATGGATGAAGCCACTTTCAAAAGTCTTGTTTTATTTTGTTGACACATTAGAGTCAGAAGGTCTTACTGAGGAGATTCTGGATATCTCTTTTTATCACTTTGTGAATGAGAAAATACTGTCACAGCCCTAAATAAATCACATTTCCTCATGTTTTCAGGACTCAAATATTGTATAAATGAGGCTGTGAATGATATATCAACAATCCCCTCTGGAAAAACCTTCAGAATATGGAAAATGATCAAACTGGAAGGTTTGGTGTGTGGAAGTGCTGCTGAAGTGGATCTGGAAAAGTTCTGGAAAAGTATGCAATTTAGCGCATATTTAATTAGTTATTGTCTCATTTACATATTTAAACATAACATTTGACAAAACTTGTAATACAAAAAATATTTGTCTTAATGTAAGTGATAAACTTGGGAAGTTTCATGGTGATACCTGTTAGTTAAAATGTTTACCCTATTCACCTGGAGCGTCTCTCTGGGCTTCAACCCATTACATTGACATTAGGACGCCATCCTGAAAATGACTCCTTTCAACTTTTAGTTTGTTATTAAGGATCTAATACTATAAAAAACAACTGAGAAACCTTTTGTTAGAATTTTTTTACGATAAGGTGCTTTTTTTGCATAAATGCACCCGACTAAAAGAGCATTTAACACTTAACTCACTGAGTGCCAACCACGTCATTTGGTGTTTTTCATTCCCATGCGTTGAGTGCCACAAACGTAATTTTACGCCCCCAGAATCGATGGTGTTTTTGTGAATGAAACAACAATTGTTGTATATATTTATCTTACAGAGCCCTTTGATCCAGAAAGCCAAGCGTCAGAAGGACGACAGGCACAAACAGAGCAGCTTTCATAAAAGACGCTGGATCTCCATGTCTAGAAAAAAAGCAGGGATTTTGGTGAAACGCAGCCATGTTTAGCTTGAGTTTTCTGCGGAACGGAGGAACGTAGAAACAAACGGTTTGTGGCCATTTGAAGCAGAAAGTTACACCTTTCAAATGAGCCACAGTGTGTGTTGGTGGCAGTAAAATAGAATACACTGTGGCTCTACAAAAATAGTCAAAAACGGTCTAAATTGCTGGTACACTTGACTAAGACTTTGGAAAGGCGCGCGGCACTCAATGAGTTAAAAAAGCATTTAAAACACATAACGTAATAAAGCATTTATAACACTTAGCCTAATGCTTATAAAGCATTTTTAACCCTTTACGATAATAAAGCATTTAATAAGCAACACTTAATGTAATTGTTTACAAGGCAAAATAACACTGCGCTGCACAAACATCGTCTATAAATCACAATGTCATAGTGTTTATAACACTTGATGTAATTAAGCATTTTTAACACTCAATAGTAATAAAGCATTTATAACATTTAATAGTACTAAAGCATTACTAACACTTAACATAATTAACGTTTATAAAACTTATTGTAATTAAGCATTCACAAGACTTAATGTAATAACGTGTTATATGTTATAACACTTAATGGCAATAAAGTACTTACTTAATGTAATTAAGTGTTTATAACGTTATTAAACATTTATAACACTTAATGGTAATGAAGCATTGTAACACTTAACATAATTAACTTAAGAGTTTATAATGTAATAAAGTGTTTATAACACTGCGCTGCACAGTTGGAGATGAACAGTGAACCGTCGTCTATAAAGTCGACCTCGGTCTCGTCTGTTTCCAGATCAGCCGACCTTCAGGCAGAGGTCAGAGGTCAACGGGATGATTGACCTGCTCGTGAGACGCCTTCGGTTGTGGGCGTGTCCTCTGGACGAGGCACGCGGGCGCGGTCTGCCAACGTGCCGCACTGAGATCATGACATCTGACGGAGTTAATCTGCAGGATTACTAAAAATACTCCTCAGCCTCTAACGAGATCACAGTCGTTTGTTCTCTGCCTTTTGTCGACCGCCGACGTTCGCTCCACAGCTGCCAATCAAACCCGTAGACGCTACGCATCCTCGATCGCCAGCCGCACTGACGCACGCCCCGCTTCCCGTCTCACCTGATGAGGTCGAGCAGGGCGTCGGCCGAGGTCATGACGGGCCCGCCCCCCAGCCGGTTGCTCTCCATCTCCGTCCCCACGCCCGGCTTGATGATGATGACCAGCAGGATGCCCACCACCACGGCGATGAAGGTGGTCCACAGGTAGTAGGTGACGGTGAGGACGCCCATGCGGCAGCACGCCTTCGACTCCATCGACGACAGCCCCGACATCAAACTATGGGGGGGGGGGAAGTTAGGGGCGGGGTCAGACCAGGTTTAGACCGCTTCATAAAAACAACAACAGACTCCTCTGGCCGTCTGAGGAAGTCATGATAGTACTGTTAGTAGCGGGCGCCACGGCGGCGTGGACGTGGACCCACCTGGACGTGATGAGAGGAAGGATCAGCATCTTCAACATCCTCATCAGCAGCTCGCCGGGGAACGAGAAGTAGATCTTCGCCTGACGAGAGAAGAGAAGGAAAGTCTGAGTGATGACATCATCATGAATCTCCTTGTTGTTTACAACGACTTCCTGGTAGAAAACCAGCGTCTGATTCTCACGCTGTCCTGTCAGGATGAAGCTCAACGAGCCCCAAAAACTACAAACTAACGAATCTGAAAGAAATCTCATCGACCGCAACAACAACAACAAACACGTTCCCTCTGGACGGATGAGGACAGACGTCCAACCTCCGTCTCTGAGGAGGAGGAAGAGGAGGAAGAGGAGGAGGAAGAGGAGTAGAGATCAAGTGGAACCTGTAACAAATCACCAGCGAGGTTTCAATTATTCTGATCATCGCGGACCTGAACCACCTGAGAACCTGAGAATCTGAACCATCTCCACCAGACATTTAGTTTCTTGAACACACTGATGATGCTCGAAGAGAAACCACTTGTTTCCCTTGAGAATCGACTCTTCAGGTTCAGAACCTGTTAGTTTTCAGTAGGGATCGATGTCCCTCCCGATACCACTTTGTTTCAAACCGATATGATACTTGGATCTGAGTACTCGCCGATCCTTCGACCACAACAAAAAAATAAACAATTAGGCAAAATGCATTGAATTGGAAGACAAGTTATTTTACTTTATTTTATGTTTGTTACAACTAAATGTGTTGTAACAAGCCTCTGATCTAAAAAACAAAACACCAAAGATGCCCTCTGATCGTGATCTTCATGCAGAGCAGCTGCATGGTGTCAGTAAAGTTCACCGATACCGATACCAGTACATTACAGCAGTATCGGACCGATACCCGGTACCAGTATCGGTATCGGTGCATCCCTACTTTCCAGTCAACGCGCCACCGGTTGAACACTGGGTTTGGGAAGCGGCCGTGCTGGTGTGAAACCGCTCTCAGTGGAGCAGAGTGAGTTTGTGTTGATCTATATTCAGCTGCTGTTCAACTCACTTCTCTGAGACGGATCAATTCTTCCTGGAAACACGTTCACTGAGAAACTGCTCTATTTATAACCAACACATAAACATACACTATATATACATGATAGACATAAACTGATACATTTAACATGATTTAATTTGAAGACTGATAATAGAAAAGAAGAGATGATTGACATTGAAAAAGACTACATTTAACATTGGAGGGTGCTGGTTTTCTCTTCTTTTCTGTTTGCTTCGGCCGTGCACCTCCATTTTTTTCTCCTTTTTTGAATTTGAAGAAGACTGATAATAGATCGATATACTTTATTGATCCCAAACTGGGAAATTACAGATTCAAATCTTTATCCAAGATTTGAATCCATCGAGTTGAACAGACGATCATCTGCCTTGTGCTATACAGGACGTGTTGTGACCACTGGACGACCTGCTCCCTGACTGATTAGTCATCTCACTGATTCCTTATTGTTTGATCCACTAATTGATGAGCTCTTCTGTTTGTTCAAGATATATGTTTGGGCTTTTCACGCAGGCTCTGTTACGACAGAGGAGGACGACCTGCAGCGATGGGCAATCATAGCTATGACATGTAAGAGTGTTTACTAATGTAGTTTGTTGGGCTAACTAGCCATGCTAACTAGCCATGCTAACTAGCCATGCTAACTAGCCATGCTAACTAGCCATGCTAGTTATGTGTCAAAAGGAGGCGTGGCCAAATGTAAACTCCAGCGATATCAGAGGGTGGGAAGTTTAACCCTTGTCTGTCCAGTCTGAAGAGTCAACGGATGATTAATGAAAAGTATCAGCACTAAATTCAGAGAGAGAATCTGTAAACTAGACAGATACTGACATTAGAAGGAAATAAAGTAAAAAAAGTTAAATCTGGGTGAAGGATTTGTTCTGAAAACAAGCCGACAGCTCCCGTTATCTTTGACCTCAACCAATCAGGAAGCAGCAGACTAGAGTTGATTGTTCAAAGATAGTGGGAGGTTTTCAGGCTACGGAGACACAGAAACACAGTGATCCCTCCCTCACTGACAGCTCAATGGGAAACACAATGTCAATATTGTGTTTTTAAAACAAATGCCACCAACACCAGCTCTAAAATATAGTTTGAGACAGATGGAAACAAACAAGAGGGTAACACTTTATAATAGGTAGCACTAAGCATTAGTTAAGCATTAAATACTGAATTAATCATTTATAACACATTAATACTCATTAGTATGTAGTTTATAAACAGTTAAAAATGTTAAGCACTCACTGTATTTATAAACTACTAGTGAGTATTCATGCTTTATAAATGCAGAATTCAGTATTTATTAGTGTGTAGCTACTTATTATAAAGTGTTAACAAGTGTTGATGGGAAATTCAAACAATGGGGAAAATATGAAGTTGATGAAATGTAGAGAAACGTAGCAACAGGAGATTTCACAATAAAAGCATCAATGAGGTGCAGGAGCTGGAGGACTGAAGAGAAACTGAACCAGCATGGAGGTCCAGGTGAGCCCTGAACCAGCATGGAGGTCCAGGTGAGCCCTGAACCAGCATGGAGGTCCAGGTGAGCCCTGAACCAGCATGGAGGTCCAGGTGAGCCCTGAACCAGCCTGGAGGTCCAGGCCCTGAACCAGCCTGGAGGTCCAGGCCCATGGAGGTCCAGGTGAGCCCTGAACCAGCCTGGAGGTCCAGGTGAGCCCTGAACCAGCATGGAGGTCCAGGTGAGCCCTGAACCAGCCTGGAGGTCCAGGTGAGCCCTGAACCAGCATGGAGGTCCAGGTGAGCCCTGAACCAGCATGGAGGTCCAGGTGAGCCCTGAACCAGCCTGGAGGTCCAGGTCCTGAACCAGCCTGGAGGTCCAGGTGAGCCCTGAACCAGCCTGGAGGTCCAGGCCCTGCACCAGCATGGAGGTCCAGGTGAGCCCTGAACCAGCATGGAGGTCCAGGTGAGCCCTGAACCAGCCTGGAGGTCCAGGTGAGCCCTGAACCAGCCTGGAGGTCCAGGTGAACCAGCATGGACGTCCAGGTGAGCCCTGCACCAGCCTGGAGGTCCAGGCCCTGAACCAGCATGGAGGTCCAGGTGAGCCCTGAACCAGCCTGGAGGTCCAGGTGAGCCCTGAACCAGCATGGAGGTCCAGGTGAGCCCTGAACCAGCATGGAGGTCCAGGTGAGCCCTGCAGCAGCCTGGAGGTCCAGGTCCTGAACCAGCCTGGAGGTCCAGGTGAGCCCCCTACCTGTGTGGAGGTCCAGGTGAGCCCCCTACCAGCCTAGTGGTCCAGGTGAGCCCCCTACCAGCCTGGAGGTCCAGGTGAGCCCTGAACCAGCATGGAGGTCCAGGTGAGCCCTGAACCAGCCTGGAGGTCCAGGTGAGCCCTGAACCAGCATGGAGGTCCAGGTGAACCCTGAACCAGCATGGAGGTCCAGGTGAGCCCTGAACCAGCATGGAGGTCCAGGTGAGCCCTGAACCAGCATGGAGGTCCAGGTGAGCCCTGAACCAGCCTGGAGGTCCAGGCCCATGGAGGTCCAGGTGAGCCCTGAACCAGCCTGGAGGTCCAGGTGAGCCCTGAACCAGCATGGAGGTCCAGGTGAGCCCTGAACCAGCCTGGAGGTCCAGGTGAGCCCTGAACCAGCATGGAGGTCCAGGTGAGCCCTGAACCAGCCTGGAGGTCCAGGTGAGCCCTGAACCAGCATGGAGGTCCAGGTGAGCCCTGAACCAGCCTGGAGGTCCAGGCCCTGCACCAGCATGGAGGTCCAGGTGAGCCCTGAACCAGCATGGAGGTCCAGGTGAGCCCTGAACCAGCCTGGAGGTCCAGGTGAGCCCTGAACCAGCATGGAGGTCCAGGTGAGCCCTGAACCAGCATGGACGTCCAGGTGAGCCCTGCACCAGCCTGGAGGTCCAGGCCCTGAACCAGCATGGAGGTCCAGGTGAGCCCTGAACCAGCCTGGAGGTCCAGGTGAGCCCTGAACCAGCATGGAGGTCCAGGTGAGCCCTGAACCAGCATGGAGGTCCAGGTGAGCCCTGCAGCAGCCTGGAGGTCCAGGTCCTGAACCAGCCTGGAGGTCCAGGTGAGCCCCCTACCTGTGTGGAGGTCCAGGTGAGCCCCCTACCAGCCTAGTGGTCCAGGTGAGCCCCCTACCAGCCTGGAGGTCCAGGTGAGCCCTGAACCAGCATGGAGGTCCAGGTGAGCCCTGAACCAGCCCTGAACCAGCATGGAGGTCCAGGTGAGCCCTGCAGCAGCCTGGAGGTCCAGGTGAGCCCTGAACCAGCCCTGAGGTCCAGGTGAGCCCTGCACCAGCCTGGAGGTCCAGGTGAGCCCTGAACCAGCATGGAGGTCCAGGTGAGCCCTGCAGCAGCCTGGAGGTCCAGGTGAGCCCTGAACCAGCATGGAGGTCCAGGTGAGCCCTGCACCAGCCTGGAGGTCCAGGTGAGCCCTGAACCAGCATGGAGGTCCAGGTGAGCCCTGCAGCAGCCTGGAGGTCCAGGCCCTGAACCAGCATGGAGGTCCAGGTGAGCCCTGAACCAGCATGGAGGTCCAGGTGAGCCCTGAACCAGCCTGGAGGTCCAGGTGAGCCCTGCACCAGCCTGGAGGTCCAGGCCCTGAACCAGCATGGAGGTCCAGGTGAGCCCTGAACCAGCATGGAGGTCCAGGTGAGCCCCCTACCTGTGTGGAGGTCCAGGTGAGCCCCCTACCTGTGTGGAGGTCTAGGTGAGCCCCCTACCTGTGTGGACAGCTGGGTTCCTCGCAGCATGAAGCCCAGCGTGCATCCGGTCAGGACGGCGATCACCGACAGCGTCAGCAGCCCGTTCTTCTTGCAGAAGTTCGCGATCGTCCTCCCCACGTCCTCCTTCAGCGTCACCTGCACGAAGCTCCGCAGCCGCTCCCCCATCGACCTGCTGCCCCGCGCGGGCCCCGGGGCGCACGAGCTGCCGATGGAGCGCGCCTCCTCCTCGCCGCCGCCGCCGCCGCCGCTCGGTAACAGGAGCTCCTCCATGCCTCCTCCGGTCTGGTGTGCGGTGTCTGGCAGGATGACAAACCCGGGGGAGCCTGTTCCTCTGGGGGGATTAACTCCTCACGGTGCGAGCCGAGCCGAGCCGAGCCGAGTCACCGGCGGCTGGAGGCTGGAGGCTGCGCGACTTACCGGCTCTAAGAGGCTTAGACAGGTGGAATAAACCTCACACGCCTCTGATGTGTGGGCTGCACCTGCCCCGGAGGACGAGCTGGACCCGGTCCTGGTCCTGACGGTGAGGGCCGACTCCTCTGAGCTGGGCTGGGGGGTCAGGGGTCAGGGACTCTGCAGATTCATCCTCCTGACATGTCACTGCTCTGCAAAAACCCAAAATCTTACCAAGAATATTTGCCTTCTAGTCAAAACAAATCTAATTCTACTAAAAATAAGACTCATCACATTTAAAAAGTAACTTGTTTTTAGACACTTAAAAAAAAAAAATCAAGCTAATTTTCCTCTTGAAATAAGACAAATCTGATGGTGGAGCAAGTTTTCCTTTCTTATTACAAGCACAAAAAACTTGCTTTCACTGGCAGATTTTCTACTTTCAATTGAAAATATAGTTTGAAACAAGTGAAAACGGTCTGTTTTAAAATACACACATATGTGGAATAAACATTGTGTGTATTTTATGTTTTACAGAAAGGTTTTATGGTGCGTCTATCTTTTCATTGTTGTGTGTTTTTAGAAAGGAAAGGAAAGGAAAAGAAAGCACATCGTCCCTAAAACAGATGGAAGTGAAGTTCAACCTGTGGATATTTTTTTTTAGTGAAGATCACTGTTTAACATCCTGCAACTGTGTAGCCGGGAAATAATGTCTCTTTTCTTTATTAGTCTACTTTCCAGCAAAGTTTTGTGCCTTTACCTTTTTATTCTTACATTTTATTGCCTAATATATAATTTAAAAATTTGAATAAAACTGAATTTGCAGGTTTTTTCTCTTGTTCATACATGACATCATTATTATCATGCGAGTCCTGCTGCAGTTCCGATCTCCTCCACTGGATGCTGCTGGTCTGACAGTGATTCACTGAGACATCAGTCTGTGCTGCAGCCAGTGACATCACAGTGACATCACAGTGACATCACAGTGACATCACAATGACATCACGACTGGGTCAGAGTTAGCCAACCTTAGTGAGCTGCTGTGGTCGATGCTGCGACGGAGCCTCTGTCGTCTCCATTTACTACTTCTACTTCCATAGGAGCCGTGTTGCATGCTGGGAAATGAAAGAGTTGATCCTTAACCTCGTTAGGCTTCAGTCATTAATTAACCAGATTCAGCTCCATCCTGCCAAGTTACAGGAAACATGGCCACAGCTCTGAGTAATGATGATGTCACAGTGACCTAGAAACAGCCAACCGGGTCACCATGTGCTTTGATGATCGCCATGACAACACACTGTCTGACTGGCTTCATGCTCAGAGGTTTGCTGTTGATCAGCCAATCAGGTGACTGCTCGGGACCAGGACCAGGACCAGATCCAGGACCAGATCCAGGACCACTTCATGATGCGGTTTCAAGTGGTTCTCAAACTTTTCTACATCAACTGACACAAAATTAGACCTCGGACCCGGACTGGGTAAACATGTAAACATGTAAACATGTAAACATGTAAACATGTAGGCTAAACGTCTAAACGTGGGAAATACACAAATATTTGTTCTGAGACTGAATAACGTTACTTTTTTAAGTTAATCTGAGTTCAAATTCCTGCCAATGGCGGGAATTTTCAGAAAACTTTCGGGGAATTTGTGGGGGGAAAAAATGTGGTAAAATTTTGAGAGAAAGTTGGAGCCCGCCATGATCCCTCTCAGGGGCCCCTGACCCCCTAGAACCCTCTCAGGGGCCCTGGGGGCCCCCGGACCCCCTTGAACCCTCTCAGGGCCCCTGGGGGCCCCCGGACCCCCTTGATCCCTCTCAGGGCCCCTGGGGGCCCCGGACCCCCATGATCCCTCTCAGGGCCCCTGGGGGCCCATGATCCCTCTCAGGGCCCCTGGGGGCCCCCGGACCCCCTTGAACCCTCTCAGGGCCCTTGGGGGCCCATGATCCCTCTCAGGGCCCCTGGGGGCCCATGATCCCTCTCAGGGCCCCTGGGGGCCCACGGACCCCCTTGAACCCTCTCAGGGCCCCCGGACCCCCTTGAACCCTCTCAGGGGCCCCTGGACCCCCTTGAACCCTCTCAGGGGCCCCTGGGGGCCCACGGACCCCCTTGATCCCTCTCAGGGCCCCTGGGGGCCCACGGACCCCCTTGATCCCTCTCAGGGCCCCTGGGGGCCCATGATCCCTCTCAGGGCCCCTGGACCCCCTTGAACCCTCTCAGGGCCCCTGGACCCCCTTGATCCCTCTCAGGGCCCCTGGACCCCCTTGAACCCTCTCAGGGCCCCTGGACCCCCTTGAACCCTCTCAGGGCCCCTGGGGGACCCCGGACCCCCTAGAACCCTCTCAGGGCCCCTGGGGGCCCCCGGACCCCCTTGAACCCTCTCAGGGCCCCTGGACCCCCTTGAACCCTCTCAGGGCCCCTGGGGGCCCCCGGACCCCCTTGAACCCTCTCAGGGCCCCTGGGGGCCCCCGGACCCCCTTGAACCCTCTCAGGGGCCCCTGGACCCCCTTGAACCCTCTCAGGGCCCCTGGGGGCCCCCGGACCCCCTTGATCCCTCTCAGGGCCCCTGGACCCCCTTGAACCCTCTCAGGGCCCCTGGACCCCCTTGATCCCTCTCAGGGCCCCTGGACCCCCTTGATCCCTCTCAGGGCCCCTGGGGGCCCCCGGACCCCCTTGATCCCTCTCAGGGCCCCTGGGGGCCCCGGACCCCCTTGAGCCCTCTCAAGGACCCTGGGGGCCCCCGGACCCCCTTGATCCCTCTCAGGGCCCCTGGACCCCCTTGAACCCTCTCAGGGCCCCTGGGGGCCCCCGGACCCCCTAGAACCCTCTCAGGGCCCCTGGGGGCCCCTGGACCCCCTTGAACCCTCTCAGGGCCCCTGGGGGCCCCCGGACCCCGCTTTGAGAACCACTGGTCTAAACTGTGTCAATAAACAAACAGGCATGAGTGTTAATCCAATCAGAGTCTGGATCAGGATCTGGATCTGGATCTGGATCTGGATCAGGTGTGACGTCACAGGAAGTGGAGCTGCCGTTACATCAACCTGCAGGTCGACACAAACTGAAGCAAAGGCTCATGGGAAATATTGGACTCTGCCTGGTCGTAAACAGACTGAGGATGATGAACATCTATTACAGCTTCACAACCCTGAAGCTTTAGGTGCCAAACAGATTTAATTGTCTTTTTCTGACCTCATTTTCTGACACTATTATAATAACTCAATAATCCACATTCTCCTTGTAGAAAAAGAAGAGGAGACGTTTATTGGCTTTGCAGCTGAAGCCGCGGTTCTAACGTGAACAGATGCTCGTCGAAGGGCCGTCGTCCAATCAGAAATGAGTCGAGTTAAAATGTGTCTGAGCAAATTCCCTCCTTTCCTGTTTGTAAACAATGATGACGTCATCAGGATTGTTGAGGCAGAATGTCGGAGTTTGTGGAGAAATCTGACATTTCTGTTTCATCCAGAGGAGGAGGGGGGGGGGGTTGTCACGGTGCGTTGGACCATGAGTTAAACTTATGCCGGAATGTCCCTTTATAAAGTGATGAAAACATTTTTTAAACTAAATGATATTTTTAATGATTCTGTATTTGTCTGTTTCACCCTCACTTTGTCATTAATGTCGTTGTTGAGAAATGAACTTTAATCCGTGACTGGTGTGTCACCTGGAGGCTCCGCCCCCTCAGCGCCGCTGCGTTCAGGATCCAGGTCAAAAGGTCAAAGGTCACAGGCTTCAGGCAGCAGCTGAGGAGAAAGAAACCAACCGACATCCAGACGTAGCTGCTCTGAGGTTTACTGACGCTCATCGAAGTAAACGCATGACATCACCGTCAACACAATCAACGACAATAAAAACCAACATTTTATGGAAACAACAATCAAAGACGTTTTAAAGCCTCCGGTGTCTGAGCAGTGATGTGCGGATCCGTCCGATACCAGAACCTGTCCATTTCAGGATCCAGACTCTGTTTGTTACCAGGAGCCGCTTAACGACAGATTCCAGAGTCTCTGAGTCGTCTCTTCCACGTTTCACCAGCGTTACAAGAAAAACAGAAAATCCACTGGTTGCACAAGTACAGGTAATACTCAGAAAATTAGAATATCGTGAAAAAGTTCATTCATTTAATTAATTCAACTTAAAAGGTGAAATGAATATATTATTTATACTCATAACATGCATTGCAAGATATTTCAAGCTTTTATTTGTTAGAATTTTGATTATTATGGCTTACAGCTTCTGAAAACTGAATACACAAAATGATTATACTTTTCTGATGGCTGACATTTCATTTATTTAAACTCATTGTTCTGTTTATTTCATGTGATATTCTAATTTTTTGAGACTCTGATTTTGGGGTTTTCAGAAGCTGTAAACCATAATAATCAAAATTCTAACAAATAAAAGCTTGAAATATCTTGCAATGCATGTTATGAGTCTAAATAATATATTCATTTCATCTTTTAAGTTGAATTACTTAAATGAATGAACTTTTTCATGATATTCTAATTTTTTGAGTATTACCTGTAGATGAAAGATTTACTTACGTCTCAAAGTCTGGACCTGCTAGACCTGATGAAACCAGGAGAATTTAAAATATGCATGTTCTTACTGAAAAAAAGTGTTTCTAATTCAAGAATAATAAAGATAATCTGTGATTTATTATTATTATATATTTATTATTCCTTAAAATAGTCAATGAAGTCCTCAAAATGGCAAATTTGATATATTAATTTATCATAGTGTTGTGGGAAATGTTTTATTTTTCAGTGTTTTTTTGCTACTGTGTAACTACAATCTTTTTTTTGTTGTTTTCTTCCTCTTTTGTAAAATGCAGCGCGTCGTTATCTGGTTTTGGCAGCGGGTTGGAATGAAAATGGTTTTGGAGGAGTCGCACATCACTGACTCTGAGCTCTTCATTAGGAACCTCAGGAGTCGTTGTTTATGGTTATAGTGAAACAACAAAGAGCTGAACAACAACAACAACTTCTTCTTCTTCACTTCCTGTCGAACCACCAACAATATAAAACAGTAAAAGGCGTCGACTGCAGAGGTTCCTCATGAAACCAACAAATAATCATCACAAACATGAATGAATTGATTCTTACAAACAGATTCATAAATTATTACTTCATGTACATTTTGTCACTGATTAACGTGGCCCCGCCCAGCTGTGATGTCATAAAGAACGCCTGCGCATCGCTGACTGCAGCAGGTTGAAGGTTAAAGAGCCACACACGCACACACACACACACGCACATACACACACACACACACACACACACACACACACGCACACACACACACGATGAGTAGGATTGCACCAATAAAGCAGTGAAGAAGAAAATGTATGGAGCTCCATCTGTGTCTTTATTATTCAATCAATACATTTTTAATCAAAACAAACTTCACCTCAATAAAAAAAGAGTTTTAATGCAACAAAAAAAATATTTGAAAAAAATTGCATTCGAGCACTTTTTTTTCTTTGATTGAAAAGTTTTTTTTTTGATTGAGGTGAGTTATTATTTGATTGAAAACATTTTTTTGTTGAAAATATCTTTTTTTTTAAAGGGATAGTTCAACATTTTGGCAAATTGTCCCATCACCATAATCGCTATAGTCACAGCAGTAGGTTCGTTACCTTTAATTGTAGGTGTAAGCTATTTTTAGAACGGCGGAGCAGAGCCATGAGCTGCTCAGAGCTACGCTACGGAGGCTAAGGGAATTTCTTGGTTTCCTTCATTAAACTCATCAAATACACAATCCAACAACTCCACAACACTCTGGTGGACAAGTTGTGACCTGCACATTCACCACGCTATGAGATAATAACACAACGTTACCACACAGAGTTGTTTTAGAGGTAAATTCATGCAAAACCGCTGATGCGTGTTGCGTTCAGGGACAGTTTTTCAACAAGCTGTCTCCGTATTTACCCTGTATTTACCTTGAAAACGGCTCCGTTTTGTATCGTTGTGTTATTATCTCATAGCGTGGTGAATGTGCAGGTCACAACTTGTCCACCAGAGCGTTGTGGAGTTGTTGGATTGTGTATTTGATGAGTTTGATGAGGGAAACCAAGAAATCCCATGAGCCTCTGTAGCGTAGCTCTGAGCAGCTCATGGCTCTGCTCCGCCGTTCTAAAAACAGCTTGCACCGACAATTAAAGGTAACAAACCTACTGCTATGACTATAGGGGTTATGGTGATGGGACAGTTTGACTAAATGTTGAACTATCCCTTTAAAGACACAAACGTAGCTCCATAAAAGTCTGAATGTAAACGATGAAGAAAAGTTTCAATATAAACGTCAGTGACTGTGTTTTTTCTCTACGGTGGCCGGCGAGGCTCAAACACACAGGAACCACAGCCAGCGGCGTCATGCCAATAGAAACGGAGGGGGCACGTGCCCCCTCAGATTTGAGGGATTTTTTTTTTTTTTTTAATAGATTTTTTCTGTTAGACTACTTACTTTACCTTAGGGCACTTATATTTTTACTATCTAGCTATGATTTGTGGTCATATTTAGTGAAATGTATTTCAAATAATGTCATAGTCCATCTCAAAAAGACATCATTGCCATTTCCAAAAATCACCACCCCCCTCCTTTTAATGAATGTGGTCTCTTCCGACCTGACGCGTACAGCGCACCTTGCCTGCATCAGCCTGTGCTTGGGGAGCGGACCTGCAGCCTTCAGAGCCCTCAAGTCTCACGCATTTGGCGTATGACACACGCTTTCCCACCCGTTCACACGCTCACACATTGTATTTTCCCCGCATTTAAATGACCACGGTGACGTCCACCGAGTTGCACCGCTTTGAGGGGGCACTGATCACAGAGAGAGGTGAGAGGAGACAACGCTGTTACCTGTTGTAGCGTCCTGGCCTCAGCCTGTAACATCGCTAAAACACAGACGACTAGTGAGCAACGAGGCAAAAAGCCGCAGACACTGATCATTGCAGAGTTTGAAAGCAGCCTCTTAACTTCATCAACGCAGCAACCGACCTGGTGCCTCCGCGCGGGCGGCGACCAAGCTTTAATAAACACACCGGATCGCGCCGGTTTACAGTATCTTTCAGCCGGTCGCTACCGGAGCTCAATTTAAAAAAAAAAGTGCTGGTTGGAGCTGAGAAGAGCGGCGTCTCCTCTGCTGCAGCTGATCAGCTGGTCAAGACGTAGCTACAGACCTGTCACTGTCTCACGGTGCATCTCAGAGCTCTCTGTCCCCAGACTGTCCTGACCTGCCCCTGGGCAGCACAGAGACGACTTGAACACTAACGACTTTAACTTAAACATTTTTCATTGTGCTGTTCTCTAAAAATAAACTAACAAATACTAGTGTAGAGTCCTGTATAAGTGCCCAAAATAAGTGATTTGACGGCAACCTCAAAAAAATTTGCGCGCGCTACGCGCGCAATAGCTGACTCTGATTCACTGTGCCCCCTCCAATTTTTGGGTTGCATGACGCCCCTGACCACAGCGTGTGTTTGAGCCTCCGGGGCCACCGTAGCTCCACATGTTCCCGCCTCTCGCAGCCGTTTCCTGTGAGAACAGAGTTTTCCTTTGGTTCTGCTGAGTCGCGTCACTTCCTGTCGCGTCACCACTTGATGAGGACGAGCGCGGCGAGCGTGGCGTAGCCCAGGACGAGGAAGAGCACCTTGAGGAGGCGGTCCCGCTTGTCGTCCAGCTCCGGCGCCAGGATCTCGAAGAAGGTGACGAAGAGGAAGGTCCCGGCGGCGAAGCCCTGCAGCACCACCGACACCACGCCGCCCGCCAGCGTCTGGGCCGACTCGATGCCCGCGCCCACCGCCACGCCCAGCGGGATCATGAGGCTGACCGTCACGCCCAGCTTCGCCGCGTCCCGCATGCCCAGCGACGCCTTGGCCACGCTCACCCCGAGGGCGACGGCGGCCAGCGTCTCGTGCACCGCCACGCCCAGGAAGAGCCCGCCCAGCTTGGCGCCGTCCTCCTGCAGGCCGAGCGCCAAACCCTCGAACACGGAGTGGGCCGACAGCGCCAGGACCAGGCCGGCCAGACGCAGAGGCCCCGCCCCCGCCAGCTCGCCCGGGCTCAGGTGTCCATGCTGGTGCCCGTGGTGGCGACCGCCGCCGCCGCTCGCCGAGCCGATGAACGGCGTGTCGTACTCGGAGTCGCTGCCGGCCTCGGAGCCGCCGGCGTTGAAGGTTTCCAAGGTGATGAAGGCGGGCTTCTCCTTCCTGAAGGTCAGAACCAGCTGCTCCACGAACACCGTGAGGAAGAACCCGACCATCATCATCGTCTCCGCCAGCGGGTAGTCGCTGCTCGCCTGCAGCTGCGCCAACACCGCGCCCACCTGCACGGAACACGGAGACTGTTAGGTCACGTCGATGACATCATCATGTGTGTAGGGTTGCAAAGGATGGAAAATTTCCAATAAATTAACGGTAAATTTCTGGAAACTTTCCATGGGAAATTAAGCTGGGGAATTTTGGAAATATTCCAAATTGGAAATTTTCCACCGGAATTATGGGAATTTATGGGAATTATTGGGAATTTATGGGAATTAACTAGGAATTGGGGGTCACTGAAACAAACTGTATAAAAAAAAATCTTGTCTTTAACGTTATTTTGTTATTATTTAGTGGTCGGGTCGCCCAGCATTTCTTAGTTTTGGTTTTGCGGATGCTGCCCTGTGGGTTATGGGAATAACGTCACCAAATCACCGTTTATGGTTCGTCTGTCTTGCGCCGGTCCAAGAATTTCACCGTGCACGGAGGCTCATGGGAAATGTAGTGTGAACACACTTTGCTTTCAAAAACTCCTGGTTGTCCCTTTAAATGAAAGGAGCCCTCCTATTGTGCTTTGGGCTCAAAAGTGTGGCCTCCAGGGTTCAAGGAATCATCTGTGCATGTGATGGAGGAATGCACAGTGCATGTAGGGGGCGTGGCCTAACAGCCCTGCAGGAAGCAGTGCATGTAGGGGGCGTGGCCTAACAGCCCTGCAGGAAGCAGTGCATGTAGGGGGCGTGGCCTAACAGCCCTGCAGGAAGCAGTGCATGTAGGGGGCGTGGCCTAACAGCCCTGCAGGAAGCAGTGCATGTAGGGGGCGTGGCCTAACAGCCCTGCAGGAAGCAGTGCATGTAGGGGGCGTGGCCTAACAGCCCTGCAGGAAGCAGTGTGCATGTAGGGGGTGTGGCCTAACAGCCCTGCAGGAAGCAGTGCATGTAGGGGGCGTGGCCTAACAGCCCTGCAGGAAGCAGTGCATGTAGGGGGCGTGGCCTAACAGCCCTGCAGGAAGCAGTGCATGTAGGGGGCGTGGCCTAACAGCCCTGCAGGAAGCAGTGCATGTAGGGGGCGTGGCCTAACAGCCCTGCAGGAAGCAGTGCATGTAGGGGGCGTGGCCTAACAGCCCTGCAGGTAGGGGGCGTGGCCTAACAGCCCTGCAGGAAGCAGTGCATGTAGGGGGCGTGGCCTAACAGCCAGCAGGAAGCAGTGTGCATGTAGGGGGCGTGGCCTAGGAAGCAGTGCATGTAGGGGGCTGTGCATGTAGGGGGCGTGGCCTAACAGCCCTGCAGGAAGCAGTGCATGTAGGGGCGTGGCCTAACAGCCCTGCAGGAAGCAGTGCATGTAGGGGGCGTGGCCTAACAGCCCTGCAGGAAGCAGTGCATGTAGGGGGCGTGGCCTAACAGCCCTGCAGGAAGCAGTGCATGTAGGGGGCGTGGCCTAACAGCCCTGCAGGAATCAGTGCATGTAGGGGGCGTGGCCTAACAGCCCTGCAGGAAGCAGTGCATGTAGGGGGCGTGGCCTGGCCCTGCAGGAAGCAGTGCATGTAGGGGGCCTGCAGGAAGCAGTGCATGTAGGGGTCGTGGCCTAACAGCCCTGCAGGAAGCAGTGCATGTAGGGGGCGAGGAACAGCATGCAGGAAGCAGTGCATGTGGGGGCGTGGCCTAACAGCCAGCAGGAAGCAGTGCATTTGGCCTAACAGCCAGCAGGAAGCAGTGCATGTAGGGGGCGTGGCCTAACAGCCAAGGAAGCAGTGCATGTAGGGGGCGTGGCCAAACAGCCCTGCAGGAAGCAGTGCATGTATGGCCTTGCAGGAAGCAGTTCCCCTGTTAGCAGTGCATGTAGGGGGCGTGGCCTAACAGCCCTGCAGGAAGCAGTGCATGTAGGGGGCGTGGCCTAACAGCCCTGCAGGAAGCAGTGCATGTAGGGGGCGTGGCCTAACAGCCCTGCAGGTAGGGGGCGTGGCCTAACAGCCCTGCAGGAAGCAGTGCATGTAGGGGGCGTGGCCTAACAGCCCTGCAGGAAGCAGTGTGCATGGAATAGCAGAGATATTCAAGTTGCTTGCATTAAATCTGGTTGTTTTAGCCAAGATTATGCTACAATATATTTTCTCCAACTATATTTAAGTTCCCTGTTAAGGGCCAACCTTCAATTTTGTAAATTTCCGATTTATTCCCGTTAATTCCCTTATATTCCCGTCAATTCCCATAAATTCCCGTTAATTCCCATGGAAAGTTTCCAACTTTGAAAATTCCCGGAATTTTGCAACCCTATGTGTGTGTGTGTGTGTGTGTGTGTGACCTTGTCTCTGACGGCCGGCAGCAGGGCGTTGAAGCACGTTGCCAGGAACACGCCTCCTCCGAATGAGTTGCCTAGCGACAGCCCCCGTCGGTACCTGAGCGCCTTGTCGTGGTCGACCAGCAGGAGGCGCACGGGCACCAGGACGCCGGCCAGCATCAGGCCGAACAGTCCCAGCATGCCGAGCAGCTTCGCCACCAGGATCTGCATCCTGACCGACTCAACGGGCACCACGCGCTCCACGCCGCGCTAACGTGAAGACGCCATCCTAACACACACACACGTCATGTTTACAATACATCAGACATAGTTTTTAGAGGATAATATGATAAAAAGTACTTATTTATTTATTTATTGTATTTATTTATAATGGTTATGGTTCACTTTGTCTTCTGTCAGTTTCTTTTATAAATAAATGTATAACAGTAAAATAAAGCAGAAGAATTTTGACCCTTCTGGCTTGCTGTCCATAATAAAACATCTCCTCTTTCGCACTTTGAACCAATATTCTCTCTTTCAAATAGTTTAAATTAAAGCTTCCGTTTAATTTCAATTTCAACATTTTTTTTATTGATGTTTAGCAGTGAATTAACAAACACAAACAGCAGCAACAACAACAACAACAAAACTTTACTCTTTTTTTTTTTTGCATCGCATTCCGGAAGTAAAACAAACAAATAAATAATTTGCACAAAAATAGTGGCTGCATTGTACAAACATTTAGGAAAGCCCAGTCGTTTATTTTTTATTGTTTTGTTCGTTTTTATCTTATGTTCGCAACCTGCAACGACCACTTCCTGCCTGGAACTTCAAAATAAAACACAATCAGGCGTCTGAATTAAATACATTTTTAACTTTTTGACTTTCTTCTCACACTCTTTGTCTCTTTTTATCACACGTTTGTTCAACAAAAGACACTTCACGCCTTTTACTTTTGAGTTTAGGGTCGTTTTAAAAATAAAAAGTCGCCCCGTTTCCGGTTTCTGTTGTTGTTTCGGGCTAACAGCGGCTAACTTGACCAGCTAGCCGCCGTTAGCTTCCTGGTAGCTAACAGCTGAACGTCGCGGTCACGCAGGAAACAGCCGCTCACGTTTCCGTCGTTCCGGGTCCAGAACAAGCTCACACCGACACAACGACATCGAAACCACCGACATCACGTTGATAAAAGGGTTTATTTAGTTTTTACCTGTCCCGGCGGCCTCCGTCAGAAGAGACTCTCTGCAGGTGTACACAGATACTTCCGCGATGACATCACGCACTCCGCGGAACCTGAGTGGTCAGTTTCCTAGTGACGTAAGCAGCGTGTTAGTGTGTTGCTGTTTTGTGTCCTGTAAGATGTACAAGGAAGGGGCGGAATCTAAACAACAGCTCATATACATTTATTATTTAGAACAAGGTATTTTAAGGTATTCATTTATCAAATTATTTATATATTCTTTTATTTTTTTTACATAAATTCTGACCTTTGTGTGGTCTGATTTTATCTCACTGTCTTGTTTCGTGTTTATCAATAATATCCATCAGCCAAACGCTGCACAAAAGTCCAACCACTTCAAACTGTCAGCCATCCCATCATCAT
>CM064886.1:827500-855000 GCA_030347415.2 Decapterus maruadsi | reverse complement strand
GCGTGTGTGTGTGTGTGTGTGTGTGTGAGTTCTCACCATGTTCATGAAGCCGGGGTTACTGAGCAACCCTGCCAGGTCGACTCCGCCCATCCCTGCTGTCTGAGAGGAGAGAGAGGAGGAGTCAGTCAACACACACACACACACACACACAGGGACGTGTGTGTGTGTGTGTGTGTGTGTGTGTGTGTGTGTGTGTGTGTGTGTGTGTGTGTGTGTGTGTGTGTGTGTGTGTGTGTGTGTGTGTCCTACTGGACTGGACGTCTCCATCTTCTCCTCAGCGATCTTCAGGTTGGTCTTGTACGTGTCGTTGTCGGGGTCGAGCTCCAGGGCTTTTTTGTAGTAACTGGCTGCTTCTGTGTGTTTGTTGAGACTCGCCAGGGCCAGGCTGAGACCACAACAACAACAACAACAACAACAAACAAACAAACATTTTCACAAAATCCACTCTTGAATTCAACACATCAATACACAACACACATGCTGTGGCGGCGGCGGCGGCGGCGGCGGGCTCACCCCATGCGTCCGTAGGCTTTGCTGTAGTTGGGGTCGATGCTGATGGCCTGTTCACAGTCCTGCACCGCGCCCGCGTAGTTGCCCAGTTTACTGTAGGCGGCGGCTCTGCACCACAAACACACACACACACAGACACACAGACACACACAATGTTGATGACACGTGGAGTTGGAACCATGACATCATGATGGCGTCAGAGGCCACGCCCCCCTGGCCCACCTGTTGCAGTAGTAGACGGCGTTCTGGGGGTTCAGGGTGATCGCCTTCGAGTAAAACTCCACGGCTGCTGAGAAGTTCTCCACCTTCATCTGGTCGTTCCCTGAAGGCAGCACGCCGCACGCCGCGCAATTAAACACAGAAGAAGAAGAAGAAGAAGAAGAAGAAGAAGAAGAAGAGTTTAGCTGTCGATCTCCTCTTCCTCTCCTCTTTCTCTTCCCTCTTCCTCCTTACTTCTCCGTTCCTCTTCCCTCCCTCCTCTTCTCCCTCCCTCCCTTTCTCCGCTTCCTTCTCCTTCTCCTCCCTCCCTTCTTCTCCTTTTTCTCCTCCCTTCTCCTCTTCCCCTCCCCCCCTCCCCCCTCCTACCGTCAGTCTTCAGCCTCTCTGCCTCCGCTCTCTGCTCCTCGCTGACGGAGTTGGAGGTGGAGTTGTTGTTGACCTGTGACTGGACCGGATGCTGCAACAGACACAAACAAACACCCACTCAGACCATCATGACATCATCACCATGACATCATCACCATCGTGACATCACGTCATCTTCTAGAACTGGACACTCGTCCTGTCTCTCTCTCTCTCTCTCTGACCTGAGCTGTAGCTGAGGCGAAGATCTCAGGTAACGTCATGGGAACGGCCAGAGTCTGGTCGTCTGTCGACACGTCGAACGCCGTCTCCAAACACTGAACCGCCACTGCAACACACACACACACACACACACACACACACACACACACAGAGACACACACACTCTTTACTTGTATCCTGTAAAACAACCTCCAACTTAAAGGGATAGTTCAACATTTTGTCAAACTGGCCCATCACCATAATCCCTATAGTCATAGCAGTAGGTTCGTTACCTTTAATTGTCGGTGCAAGCTATTTTTAGAACGGCGGAGCAGAGCCGTGAGCTGCTCAGAGCTACGCTACGGAGGCTCATTATGGGATTTCTTGGTTTCCCTCATCAAACTCATCAAATACACAATCCAACAACTCCACAACGCTCTGGTGGACAAGTTGTGACCTGCACATTCACCACGCTATGAGATAATAACACAACGTTACCACACAGAGTTGTTTTAGAGGGAAATACAGAGACTGATGATGAACAACTGTCCCTGAAGGCAACGTGCATCAGAGGTTTTGCATGAATTTCCCTCTAAAACAACTCTGTGTGGTAACGTTGTGTTATTATCTCATAGCGTGGTGAATGTGCAGGTCACAACTTGTCCACCAGAGCGTTGTGGAGTTGTTGGATTGTCTGTTGTCTGCTGCAGACCTTCTTTTCCTTTTTAAATGTATTTCTGTGCCTCTGTAAAGAACTTTACATTGCCTGGTGTATGAACTGTGCCTTGCCTAGAAGCCATGTTCCTTTCAGAGACCACAACAACAACAACAACAACAACAACACAACACAAACAGCCCCATGTCGCTGCCACTGCCCTGGTTTGATGTGTTCACTCACCCTCCAGACTCTCCTGGGCTCCTGAGGACAGGTTCCCCGACTGGAGCTGGTCGTGGAGGAACTGGATGATGGAGAAGGCGAGACGCTTGTTGTCTGTCATGGTGACGACGGAGGCTCAGACCTCTGTGTGTGTGTGTGTGTGTGTGTGTGTGTGTGTGTGTGTGTCGACTGAGGGGAGAGTGCGAGACCCTGTGGAGAACAGCAGCGACAACCACAATCACAATTAGCTGTTTATTCATTCATAACATGGTGAATCTCAGTGTTCAGGTTTGTTTGGTGAAGACAAAGTTAGTATTGAACAGAAGAACACAGCACAGAAGCTGCTGAAGCTCCTCCCACTGGTGACACCGGGGTTTGCAGGCGGTTACACAAGCAGATGCTTTAGTGCAATTATTGTAATGACCTTAAAGGGAGCCAGTGACAGAGAGCCATTTGTGGTAGAAGAAAAAGAAAGACGTCACTGCAGCTGTGGTCACGAGAAAAAGACTTTCAAAATGTGTCTCAAGTCTGAGTCGTGCAATACTAGTTGTTATTAAAGGGATAGTTCAACATTTTGGCAAGTTATCCTCTCCCCATAATCCCTATAGTCATAGCAGTAGCTTCACCGATATCTTTAATTATTGGTGCATGTTGTTTTGAGATCGGCGGGGCAGAGACGTGAGCTGCTCAGTGAACACAATCAAATACCTAATCCGACAACTCCACAACACTCTGGTGGACAAGTTAGGAGCTGCACATTCACCACGCGGCACGGTATGAGATCATCATGTGACATTATGACACATGAGGCAAATACTCAGAACTACTTTCGCTTTTGAAATCCCTCCGCCCAGCAGCCGTGTCTGGAATGTAGTTCCGGCTGCATTTACCTCTAAAACAACTAGGTCTCTAATGTTACATGATTATCTCACAGCGTGGTGAATGTGCAGGTCACAACTTGTCCACCAGAGTGTTGTGGAGTTGTTGGATTGTGTATTTGATGAGTTTGATGAGGGACAGGGGACCTGTACCGTTCACCTCCGTTGTGTTCACTGAGCAGCTCACGTCTCTGCCCCGCCGATCTCAAAACAACATGCACCGATAATTAAAACCTACAGCTATGACTATAGGGATTATGGTGGGAGGGGGATCTGACTAAATGTTGAATTATCCCTTTAATGTAGCAGCTTAACACCGGCGGTTTAATTAATATCAAAGTCACACAGTTGGACGTGACTCGGGCCGAATTACAGCCTGTTTCCCAGCAGCTTATTTCACCAGGACACGTTTGTTCTGCTCAGAAACCAAATCTTTATTTTCTGTCAGGAGTTTTAAAGAAGCTTGTCGTGACGTCAGCCACACAGCGGCATGATGCTAACGGCTAACTCACTAGCTCTCATGTCACTTCACACTGACGCTGCCGTTTTTAACAAGAAAACTGTCACACTTTCAGACCTAACACATGGAAATAAACACGCTAACGGTTCCTTTCTCCACTACCAGTTGTGTTTACCGGTGTCGATGCCCTGGAGGAGGTCGACTTCACGTTGTCTCCGCTGTCCCGAGTGGTTGTTGTAGCCAGCTTGGTCAGCTAGCCAGTTACCTTCTGCTCCTTGTCGCGGAATTGTGACGTCACGGGAAGACGGCACCATGCGATTGACGTCAGCGAAAAACCCAGAAAACACCAGAAACTTTTTTTTCTTTTTGGATTATTTAAAACGATAACCAATATTTTTCTTTTCAATTGTTTTAAATAGATGTATTTTGTGTGTGTTTTTTGTTATGGCTTTGTTTTAATAATAATAATAATAATAATAATAATAATAATAATAATAATAATAATAATAATAATAATAATAATAATAATAATAACACATTTTATTTCTAATGTACTTTTCATAAAACCAAAACTGATTCATACAAATCAGAGAATCAATCATAGTTTCCTGGGGTATGATGAAGGGTTGTGCGTTTTTAGATTTTATAGAGAATTCTCTAAAATATAGAGAATTCTAGAAAAAGTAGGGAAAATGGGGTAACATTTAGAAATTTACATTTGTGTATGAAATATTTTGCCAATATTATTAGATTCTTTAAGAGAAATTCCAGCTTTGAGTCCTTAAACGTTGTGAGCGGACTGTCACAATAAAGGATTAAAAAAAATGTTTTAAACAAACTTGAGACCGATTACACGGACCCGATCTTCGCCCATGTTACACTGAATTGAATTTAAAATACAGCTGAATAATAATAAAAAAAAGTTTACAAAAAAAAGTATACCACAGATTGATGACAAGTCAGTCGTGACCATGACCTCTTGTTTTGAAAAGCGGAAGTGTGTGTGTATGTGCGTCTAGGGTGCATGCAAAAATCTACCAGGCCCACTTACGTGTTTACTTCTCATAAATGTAAATATAAAAGTGAATCACCACGTCTCTCAAACGTTAAGGCGAAAATTCGCTACAGCTTTTCATTGATTTATTCATTAGTGTTTTCAGATCTATTTTATATTAACAAGCCATTTTTGAGACACCACAAACGTGCAAAAAAGTGTGTTATATCCATAGGTTATATCATACAACACATGCAGTCTCCTCCTGTATGTTTAATGCGCAGACTGCACCTGTGAGACAACACGGAGGGATTACAGCCTGAGCAGCAGCAGCAGCACTTGAGCTCCTTTCAAACCCACTGTAACTGTTGTCACCATCAGGAAACACGCAGTTGCTTTGATGTTTGACGGATGAAGACGTGTATGGACCATATGGACTGTATATGGACTGTAACCATAGAGACAGACGGACAGACAGAAAGACAGATGTCGTCACACGCGCTGAAGTGAAAAAGGAAGTGAAAGTTAAAGAAGCAGCTGAGCTGGTCGGACCTGAAGTCTGAACAACAGGTGAAGATCCAGCGAGCTAACAGGAGAACAGGTGAACACAACTCACTAACTTAACTCGATGTTTTACACATTGTTGAGTTATTTAGGATAGAAAGTGTCGCTCCTCCTACTTTACGTCGTGTGTTTACAGTTTCACTTTGTCGCTGTTCAGTCACAGAAGCTAACGAAGCTAACTCTTGTTTAGCTAACTCTAGTTTATCTCAGGTGTAATAAACAGGACACGACCTGCTGTCCGCTGACTTATAATGCTTATCATGACGCCTTCATGTTACTGAAGAGCTCTAGATGGCCCAGGGCAAATGTAATGTTTGGAAACGCACATGTTAATTATTCTTAAAGGGATAGTTCAACATTTTTGTAAAATTCTCCTATCACCATAATCTCTATAGTCATAGCAGTAGGTTCATTATCTTTATGATCGGTGCATGTTTTGAGATCCGCGGGGCAGAGCCTCGAGCTGCTCAGTGAACACAATGTAGGTGAATGGTACTTTCACAACAACCACAACAAACACTCATAAACAATATCTATACATGACTCAAAGGTGAGGTGAGTGACTACATGCAAAAACACAAAGTTTACACTGTTCACTACACGAGTTCAGTGAGTGTTTGTTGTGGTTGAAAGAATTGCCCCCATGGGTTAGCGTTGTCGCTATCCCTAGCGCCGGGTAGCCATGGTGTAACTCTGGTTTGCCTGCATCAATTTTAGTCACGTTTATTGCCCCCCTCCCTACACTGGGTGACCATCAGGACAATTTAGGGGTCAAAAATGGCCGGAATTCTCCTTTAACTAGTAGGAATGTCAGATACCAGTCGCCGTGCTGGAAACATTGGTACAGAATGATCTGTATCTGAATCTTTGTAATCCTTTTTAGTCATTTTTGTTTTATAAATGTTATTATATAATAATTTTTAGCTTTCATCATCTTTTACTATGTGTATCGTTGTGTTGTGTGTGTTGTATGTGGACCTGAGTCCATAATAAAGTATACATAACACAACACAACACAACATAATATAACATAACATTAATTAATTAATTAATGTATTGTTTTGCATGTTGTTAACGCTGTGTGTGCTTCTGTCTGTGTTTACAGGACCCAGCCTCAGCACTATGTCGTCAAAGGACAACCTGTACTTCATCCTGACGGAGAGTCCTGATTCCCCTAGACACGTCAAGGCCGGTCGTATCTGCTACATAGACGACTACACATACAGATCAGAGTTCAGAAGATGTGACTCTCCCTCTAAATTGCCGGTCATGTTCTTGGGCGCTCGGTCATTGTTAAATTATCTAATGGATGTTAACATCATGGAACATGTGAGTGCAGAGGATGCTGGGTTGCTGCTGGCCGTGTCTGATGATGCAGAGAGGCTGCAGTGGTTCAGAGACGGAGCAGCTCTGAAGGAGGCTCGGGGTCTGAGCGAGGGGAGTCCAGTCACTGTCCAGGAGGAAGGGGAGGAGCTGAGAGGCATCGTCCGCTTCATTGGACCAAAAGAAAAGCCAGTGCTAGATCCTCTGGCTGGCACCTTCTTTGGGATCGAGCTGCAGGTCAGACTGTGACTGAGCTATATGTGTTTCTGTATCATTTGCTAATTAGCATCGTCTGACCTTAACTGATGTGTTTCTCCACACAGGACGCAGATCACAGGAAGGGGAAATCCACCAGCTCCCCCCGGTATGAAACCCGCTTGTCACGTCCAAAGAATTATGACATTCTAGTCCCGTTCACCAGAGTCAGACCTTGGGCTCCCGGCTGCTCCTCCTCCGTCCCAGAGCCACAGCCAGGAGAGCTGCAGGTCGGGGACAGAGTCACTTACTTCAGTGACACCTGCTGTCATGGGATGGTGCTGAATGTGGAGGAGGAGGACGGGAAATGTTATGTCTGGATCTCCACAGTGAGTCATATTCTAGCCATGCTAACTCTAAAATGAATGATGGTTTTAATGTGTCATGTAGCCTCATCTCTAACGTGTGACCAAACACATTTATTAATCTTGAATAAATATAAAGTGTCTACTTAACGAAACACGTTGTTACTGTTGTTTCCAGGATAAGGACGAGAACGGGAAGAGGGGTGGCGAAGTTCGAGTCCCCCTGGAGGATGTGGTGAAGGGGGAGGTTCCTGCAGGTTAGAGCAGCTGTTCATGAACACGATGAAGACGGAGGCCTCCTCTTCTTCTTCTTCACCTTCAGTAATCTGGAAAACGTATTCTTCTTTCCAGAGGCAGAGAGCATGGACATTGATGCTCCAATGGAACTGAACGCGGATTTGTACCAGGATGGAGTTGATCTGAGCATCAACTCCATGGTGGAGGTGACGTTGGCTCAGGGAAATGCATACGGGATCATTCGGTGGATCGGCTTCTTGAATGAGAAGCACATGGCCGGGCTGGAGCTGGTAACTAGTCACTGAGTTAGACACACGGCTGTAACAGGCTGATGAGCAATAACTGGTTTGTGTTTGTGCAGGAGGAGGAGACGGGGGTGAGTGACGGGACCTTCAAAGACAAGCGTTACTTCACATGTCCTCCCAGGAAAGCTCTGTTCGTCAGGCTGAGCTCTTTGCGTCCAGACTCGCGCTTCCAGGCCAATCACAGCCAGACGACGGTGAAACAGGAAGGAACAGGTAGATGAGTGCACCTGGATGGAGTAGAGTACACTTCCATAGTATAAACCACTGATGATGTGTGTGTGTCAGAGACAGGCACTGAGAGCAGCAGTGTGCGGGTGGAGACGGCCCTCCCCATCAGCACGGAGCAGGTGAAACAGACTCTGATTGGACGGATGAGGGGGATCCAGGGCCACTGTAACTCCTGTTACATGGACGCCGCCCTCTTCAGGTGAGGAGGGCGAAGCACGGTGACGTTACAGAGCTGGTAGCTCAGATCACACTCTTCAGAGTCTTCTCTGATGTGACTTTTCCGACTCTTCTCTGATGTGACTTTTCCGACTTTTTTTATGCGACTGGCCTCTGATATGACTTTTACGACTTTTCTCTGATGTTACTCTTCTCTGATGGGACTTTCAGACTTTTCTGATGCAACTCTTCTGACTGTTTCTGATGCGACTTTTCTGACTCTTCTTTAATGTGACTCTTTCGACTTTTCTGATGTGATGCTTCTCTGATGCAACTTTTCCGACTCTTCTCTGATGCGACTCCTCTATAATGTGACTTTTTTTGATGCACCTTTTTCGACTCTCCTGACTCCTCCATGATGCGACTCTTCCTACTTTTCTCTGATGCAACTCTTCTGACTGTTTCTGGTGTGACTTTTCTGACTTTTCCTTTGTGCAACTCTTCCAACTGGCCTCTGATATGACTTTTCTCTGATGTGACTCTTCTCTGATGTGACTTTTCCGACTCTTCTCTGATGCGACTTTTCCGACTCTTCTCTGATGTGACTTTTCCGACTCTTCTCTGATGCGACTTTTCCGACTCTTCTCTGATGTGACTTTTCCGACTCTTCCGACTCTTCTCTGATGTGACTTTTCCGACTCTTCCGACTCTTCTCTGATGTGACTTTTCCGACTATTCTCTTATGTGACTTTTCCGACTTTTTTTTAATGCGACTCTTCCGACTGGCCTCTGATGTGACTTTTACGACTTTTCTCCGATGTTACTCTTCTGTGATGGGACTTTCAGACTTTTCTGATACAACTCTTCTGACTGTTTCTGATGTGACTTTTCTGACTCTTCTGGTGCGACTTTCATGATTCTTCTCTGATGCGACACTTTAATGTGACTCTTTCGACTTTTCTGATGTGATGCTTCTCTGATGCAACTTTTCCGACTCTTCTGACTCCTCCATGATGCGACTCCTCCTCCTACTTTTCTCTGATGCAACTCTTCTGACTGTTTCTGGTGTGACTTTTCTGACTTTTTCTTTATGCAACTCTTCCGACTGGCCTCTGATATGACTTCTCTCTGATGCGACTCTTCTCTAATGTAACTTTTCGGCCTCTTCTCTGACTTTTTTCTGATGCAACTTTTCTGACTTTCCTGGTGCGACTATTCTGACTCCTCCATGATGCGATTCTTCGGACTTTTCTCTGATGCAACTTTTCCAACTCAACTCAAACTCTCTGATGCGACTTCTGTCTAATGTCACTCTTCTCTGTGTCTCAGTCTCTTCTCCTGCTCCTCTGTTTTGGATTCGATGCTGTTCAAGTCGACGACACGTCACGACGCTCCAGTCCAGGAAACGCTGCTGCACGACATCGTCAACCCGCTGCGCAGGTGTCGCCACAAGTTTGATATTTAACTCTTATAAATATCATGATTCGACTCGTTTGGTAAAACCTCTGTGTGTGTGTGTGTGTGTGTGCGCAGTAAAGGCTTTGTGGAGGGGCGTCACGTGATGAGGCTACGGCAGCAGCTGCAGGACCTCGGCCACAGCCGGTCGTTCACCACAGACGAGAAGGGTCAGTGTGAAAACACGCGGGTGAAAACACGTGAGGAGTGTGTTGGTGATGATGTCACTGCTGACGTCTGTGTGTGTGTTTCCGTGTTTCCTTTCAGACCCAGAGGAGTTCCTCATGGTCATCATGCACCACATCCTCGCCCTGGACCCGCTGCTCAAACTGTACGCTAACCACACACACACAAACTCACACACACACACACACACACACAAACTCACACAAACATCAAAAGAACATCATAAAACAGCATAAAAACATCAAACAAAAAACATAGAGTTAAAAGCAGGGGCAAAGAAGAATAAAAAAGTAAAACAAGTAAAATAGATAATGTTTAAAGTTCTCAGCTATAAGCGCATGTAAAGAGAAATGTTCTTAAAGGGATAGTTCACCCATAATTCAAATTTCACTCATCATCTCCTCCCCCTCATGTCGACTAAGAGCTGTGAGAGTTTTCAGAGTCCTCCGTTCCTTCTCTGAGTTACGGGGTGAAAATTTGAATTTTGGGACTTTGAACTATCCCTTTAACCTGGATTTAAAAGTGTAGCTGTAGCCGACTGGGAGCCGATGTAAGGTCTAAAACACTGGGCTGATGTGATCTGATCTCTTAGTTCTCCTCCTAACCCCCCTCCCCCCCCCTCCTCCTCCTCCCTGCAGCTCAGCTCTCGGTAAAGTGCAGGAGAGTTACTGTTACCAGATCTTCCTGGACCAGAACCACAGTCTGGTTCTGCCGACGGTCCAACAGCTGCTGGAACATTCCCTGCACAGCGCCGCGCTCACGCTGGCCGAGGTGAGACGCCGGCCTCTGATTGGTTTATTGATCCAGTGATCTCAGTCTGAGCAGCAGACTGGTGTGACGCCTCCGTCCTCCAGCAGGGGGCTCTGTAGGACACTGATGTCACTGTCCTCCCCCCCCCCCCCTCCCCCCCTCCTCCTCCTCCAGGTGCCGTCCTGTCTCATCCTGCAGATGCCTCGATTTGGAAAGAAATTCAAGATGTTTGAGAAGATCGTTCCGTCTCTGGAGCTGGACATCACTGACCTGCTGTCTGAAGGTACACACACACACACACACACACACACACACACACACACACACACACACACACACACACACACACACACACACACACACACACACACACACACACACACACACACACACAGTCTCTGTCTGTGTCAGTTCTTCACCAGTGCCCCCCCCCCCCCCCCCAGGTCCTCAGCAGTGCATCCTGTGTGGTCTTCTTGCTGAGTTTTCCTGCTCCGACTGTTTCACCGACTCCGTCTTCAGTCAAACTGGATTCAAAGTTTTCTGCAGCGACTGTTCAAACAAGGTTTGAGTCCTGGGAGGAGGACAGGGGCGGGAGGGGGAGGGGTTGGAGGGCGGGGGGGGGGGAGGGGGGCGGGAGGGGGGGGACGGGGGGGGGTTGGAGGGAGGGCAGGGGGGCGGGGGGCGGGGGCTGACCGCCGTTTGATCGACATGTGACGCCTCCACAAAGAGTCGTACACATCAAACAAACAGATGTTTAACATCAAGTCATAAAAGTCCTGGTCCCGTCAGACAGATGTTCTGTGTGAGGACAGATGTAGGACAGATGTTCTCTGTAAGGACAGATGTTTTGAGGACAGATGTAAGCCAGATGTTCTCTGTGAGGACAGATGTTTTGAGGACAGATGTAAGCCAGATGTTCTCTGTGAGGACAGATGTTTTGAGGACAGATGTTCTGTGTGAGGACAGATGTAAGCCAGATGTTCTCTGTGAGGACAGATGTTTTGAGGACAGATGTTCTGTGTGAGGACAGATGTAAGCCAGATGTTCTCTGTGAGGACAGATGTTTTGAGGACAGATGTAAGCCAGATGTTCTCTGTAAGGACAGATGTTTTGAGGACAGATGTAAGCCAGATGTTCTCTGTGAGGACAGATGTTTTGAGGACAGATGTAAGCCAGATGTTCTCTGTAAGGACAGATGTTTTGAGGACAGATGTAAGCCAGATGTTCTCTGTGAGGACAGATGTTTTGAGGACAGATGTAAGCCAGATGTTCTCTGTAAGGACAGATGTTTTGAGGACAGATGTAAGCTCTTCTGTTCTGTGTGAGGACAGATGTTTTGAGGACAGCTGTGGGACAGATGTTCTCTGTGAGGACAGATGTTTTGAGGACAGATGTAAGCCAGATGTTCTCTGTCCCAGATGTTTTGAGGACAGATGTAACAGATGTTCTCTGTGAGGACAGATGTTTTGAGGACAGATGTAAGCCAGATGTTCTCTGGGACAGATGTTTTGAGGACAGATGTAAGCCAGATGTTCTGTGTGAGGACAGATGTTTTGAGGACAGATGTAAGCCAGATGTTCTCTGTAAGGACAGATGTTTTGAGGACAGATGTAAGCCAGATGTTCTGTGTGAGGACAGATGTTTTGAGGACAGATGTAAGCCAGATGTTCTGTGTGAGGACAGATGTTTTGAGGACAGATGTAAGCTTGATGTTCTTTGAGGACAGATGTTTTGAGGACAGATGTAAGCCAGATGTTCTCTGTAAAATACAAATGTTTTAGGACAAACTGTAAGCAGATGTTCTCTGTAGGATTTTTTGAGGACAGATGTAAGACGATGTTCTCTGTAAGGACAGATGTTTTGAGGACAGATGTAAGCCAGATGTTCTCTGTGAGGACAGATGTTTTGATTACAGATGTTTATTTAATGTTTCTGTAAGGACAGATGTTTTGAGGACAGATGTGTCCAGATGTTCTGTGTGAGGACAGATGTTTTTTCAGATGGGTTTTTGCAGATGTTCTGTGTGAGGACAGCTGTGGGACAGATGTTCTGATGCTGAAACTATAGAATTAATGTTCTGTATGTGATTCTGAGGAGGAAGAGTGTGTGTTTATAAATATACACAACACTTTGTCACAGTGTGTGACCTCGTATGTTTACTTATTTAATTGTTTATTCCCAGCTGCTGTGTTGATGTTTGACCACGTGTTCCTCAACTTTTCAGCTTACAAACTGACCTGTCTCGCCGTCCTCTGGCTCGAGACAAACATGGCGGCTGAGAAGAGCTACGGGCCGGAGCGCCACCACTGGCTCTTCTTCGACAGCATGGCCGACAGACAGGGTGAGCGCCGACCTCCGACCTCTGACCTCTGACCTGACGCTCGTTGCCATGGCAGCACGCTCAGCAGCTCTGTCCCTCTGTCCCAGGTGAGAGAGACGGCTTCAACATCCCGGAGGTGCAGCTCTGCCCCGAGGTCGCCGACTACCTGGACATGACCTTTATTCTGAAATGACTTTTATAGCTGGCCAATCAGGTGCCTTTACATGAAGGGCGTTAATAGAAATATAGACCTTTTCTTCTGAAATGACCTTTTACCAGAAACACCAGCATGTGTCTTCTGAAGGAGCTTTACATACAAACATAGACCTCTTCACGTGGGGAGTTTTTCACACGTGAAGATTTAAACTTGTTTATTTATGTTAATTTTCTGCTTCAACGTCTCATATAAAATATAAATATGTTGTAATAAGGACAAACTGACATCACTGCTTCTGTAATTTTGCACTATGTTGACAATCAGACGTGTGCCTGAGAATGCGAGAGGGTGTGTGTGTGTGTGTGTGTGTGTGTGTTTGATTATCAGTGAATGTTTATTTAATGTTTATAATTGAAGAGGGGATGATAGTGATTGATGATGACGGTGTGTCCGTCAGTCTCTGTCAGTATTCCTGTTTTTGTTTCTGATGGGTTTTTGCTTTTTTTTTCCACCTCAGGAAACAAATCGATGCTTTTTGATATGAAAAAATGTCAAACTGTAAAATAAATAAAATGCTGGGAGAACATTTACACTTTGCTCACAGTCGTGGTGACCTCGTATGTTTACTTATTTAATTGTTTATTTAATGTCTCTGTGTTGATGTTTTGTTGTACGTGTTCCTCAACTTTTCAACTTATTTAACTCTGATGTCTACGACCGCAGCTGTTGGCTCCTGAGGACAAACATGGCGGCTGAGAAGAGGAGGTGAAGGGAGTGGATCACAACGACCGCTGTTGAGGGAAACAGGTGGTGACTATGTTTATATTGGGAGAAAAACAGATATGGAGATTACATAGTGTTGCTTTAATACAAACATAGACCTTTATTCTGAAAGGACTTTTATAGAAACATAGACCTTTATTCTGAAGGAGCTTTAATGCAAACATAGACCTTTATTCTGAAAGGACTTTTATAGAAACATAGACCTTTATTCTGAAGGAGCTTTAATACAAACATAGACCTTTATTCTGAAGGAGCTTTAATACAAACATAGACCTTTATTCTGAAGGAGCTTTAATACAAACATAGACCTTTATTCTGAAGGAGCTTTAATACAAACATAGACCTTTATTCTGAAGGAGCTTTAATACAAACATAGACCTTTATTCTGAAAGGACTTTTATAGAAACATAGACCTTTATTCTGAAGGAGCTTTAATACAAACATAGACCTTTATTCTGAAGGAGCTTTAATACAAACATAGACCTTTATTCTGAAAGGACTTTTATAGAAACATAGACCTTTATTCTGAAGGAGCTTTAATACAAACATAGACCTTTATTCTGAAGGAGCTTTAATACAAACATAGACCTTTATTCTGAAGGAGCTTTAATAGAAATATAGACCTTTATTCTGAAATGACTTTTATAGAAACATAGACCTTTATTCTGAAGGAGCTTTAATACAAACATAGACCTTTATTCTGAAAGGACTTTTATAGAAACATAGACCTTTATTCTGAAGGAGCTTTAATAGAAATATAGACCTTTATTCTGAAATGACTTTTATAGAAACATAGACCTTTATTCTGAAGGAGCTTTAATGCAAACATCTACCTTTTATGTAAAATGCGACCTTTAATAAACTATTTGCATTAAAGGTCACCTACGTACATTTTAAAGCTAAACTTTTAATGAGTTCACGTTAATAAAGCAAAGTTCCTCGTGTTGTTTTCCGTTTGTCTCGTGTCTCCCAGACTCGTCTGCTGTCTCCGTTCCTCGTCGGTGTCATTAACACGACAAGCTGCTTTAATCCAGTCGTGTCCACAGCTGCTGTGACTGACGTTAATCTGCAGCGGAGGCTCATCATGTGATCTTTAGATTGGATCTGAGACATCCGAACCGGAGGGACTTCCACCATCCGTCCTCATATTCCCACGTCGTCCCTCATCGTGACGGCCGAGGACCTGTAGATAAGAGTGTCATGTGAGGAGGTGGAGCTGCTGCATAAAGCCTGATGATAATGAACAATAATATAGCTGTCGTGTGTGTGTGTGTGTGTGTATGTGTGAGCGGCTGCCCGAGGGACTGCAGCTGATTTATCCTCCACAATAAACAGAGAGATGAGTTCAGCTGTAATGGGAACATGAGCCGCGGCTTTTAGTGAGAAACCGCCGATCGATTCCCCCACAGGCCCCGGGCTCCTCGGCTCCTGCTGTCGCTCATGTGGAGGCTGCAAACTCTGATTTGTGGCCTTAATATTGTCACTTTGAGGGAGGAGGAGCGCTCCGACGCAGCTGCCACAAACAATCATCTGGCGTTCGGCTCTGGAGGAAACGAGTCTCCTGACTGACATGAGCTGCGCTGAAGCCGAAGCTGCTGTTTCTCTTCATCAGCAGATGTTTGAGTCGTCGCTGTGGCTTCGTTAGAAAAGGCCTCGGTCCTCGCAGGGGTCGTTAAAGCCTCCTCGGTTGTTCAGCAGCGCGTGGTGCAGCTCCTTCGTCACGCCGTCAGAGCGTCCCTGGCACAAAAGGCAAAATACTGAACCCACACTTGCCAATGCTAATGAACCAATTGGGCGAAATGTTGAACTTTCCCTTTAATAGCAATTAGTACTCAGTCTTGAGACCACATTTTCCAGGTCTCGGTCTCTCGGTTTTTTCTCCAGACCAGTCCAGACCACAGTTGCAGTGACTTCTTTTTTTGAACTATCCCTTTAACTATCTACTATTGAACTATCCCTTTAAAGGGATAGTTCAACATTTTGTCAAATTGTCCCATCACCATAACCCCTATAGTCATAGCAGTAGGTTTGTTACCTTTAATTGTCGGTGCAAGCTATTTTTAGAACGGTGGAGCAGAGCCGTGAGCTGCTCAGAGCTACGCTACAGAGGCTCATGGGATTTCTTGGTTTCCCTCATCAAACTCATCAAATACACAATCCAACAACTCCACAACGCTCTGGTGGACAAGTTGTGACCTGCACATTCACCACGCTATGAGATAATAACACAACGTTACCACACAGAGTTGTTTTAGAGGGAAATTCATGCAAAACCTCTGATGCACGTTGCCTTCAGGGACAGTTTTTCATCAACAGTCTCTGTATTTCCCTCTGAAACAACTCTGTGTGGTAACGTTGTGTTATTATCTCATAGCGTGGTGAATGTGCAGGTCACAACTTGTCCACCAGAGCGTTGTGGAGTTGTTGGATTGTGTATTTGATGAGTTTGATGAGGGAAACCAAGAAATCCCATGAGCCTCCGTAGTGTAGCTCTGAGCAGCTCACGGCTCTGCTCCGCCGTTCTAAAAATAGCTTGCACCGACAATTAAAGGTAACGAACCTACTGCTGTGACTATAGGGGTTATGGTGATGGGACAATTTGACAAAATGTTGAACTATCCCTTTAAGATAATTCAAATACCGGTAGTTGTACTAAAGTATCTGCTTGTGTAACCATCTGAACATCTTGGTGTCATCTTGTCAGCAGGTTCTGTGCTGTGTTCTTCTGTTCAATCCAAACTTTACATTAGATATAATTTAGATTTTACATCAAATCATCTTTTCCTTTGAGCTGAGGAGGAATAATGTAAATATCAAGACACGTGATTATTATGAGGACTGGGACTGGAGACAGTAACGGTCTTGGTCTTGGTCTTGGTCTTGTCTTAGTATATGCTCTTGTTTCTGTTGTGGATCAGGTGGTCTTGACCACAACACTACCACACAGCGCTTTGAGTGATTTCCATTTACCATCCAATCAGACGCCGCAGAGCCACAGACGTCAGAGGAGCCGCCAACATAAACGATCGGTCAACCCAACCCCCAACCGGGAAATGTGACAATTATGTTAAACTGAAACAAAAGAAATGCTGTATAATCGTGTTTTGCGGTGGAAATGAGCTGCAGTGCTGCTCAGCCTTCAGGCGGATTCTCCAATCATCTCGCAGAAGACCAGCTTTTAGGCCCCGCCCACTGCTCCATTCACTCCCAGAGACGCTGACAACGTCGCAGCATTCATCCAATGACGGTTCAGTTTCTCTGCTGCCACGTTGAAAGTCCAAGGACGCTGAGATTCAACAGGTTTAAAGGGATAGTTCACCCAAATTCAAATTTCACTCATTATCTACTCAAATGAAATGTAAGGAGCAGTGAACAGAGAGCATAACAACACATAAAGTGCGTAGTGACTGTGTGTTATGACCAGAGTTGTAGCTGTTGTTGTACAGTGTGATGCCATGCAGCTGCAGCCTGTGGGAGAAGGTCTGTCACTGTGTGATGGAGAGAGGCTGCTGATCATCGTCCATGATGGAGAACAGCTCATTCAGTGTCCTCCTCAGGTCTTAGCATGGCTGGCTCTGATGATGATGATGATGATGCTGCTGCTGCTGCTGATGATGATGATGATGATGATGATGATGATGATGATGATGATGATGATGATGATGATGATGATGATGATGCTGTGGCTGATGATGATGATGCTGATGATGCTGATGATGATGATGATGATGATGATGATGATGATGATGCTGCTGATGATGCTGATGCTGATGATGATGATGATGCTGATGATGATGCTGATGCTGTGGCTGCACACGCTGAAGCATCTTCAGCTCTTGTTTTTGTTTTGTTTGTGTGTTTGTGGTGGTGAACGGCAGCAGCAGCTCTTCTCCTGGTGGTTGGAGGTTCCAGCTCAGATCATGATGATGATGATGATGATGATGATTAATGTGAAGCAGAGAGGAAGGAGACAACACTTCGTTCATCTAATTAGACGACGAATTAGAAGAATCCTGTGAAACTCTATAGCAACCGTCGCCATGAAGGATGCTGCGAATGTGGAGGACGATGTGGAAACACGAGAGCAACGAGGAGGAAGAAGAGTCATGAAGCTTCAATTATCTGTGTCCTCGTTAACAACACAACAACAAAGAGCTGGAAGAGGCAGAGGAGGAGGAGGAGGAGGAGGGCTTTGACCTTTAACCTTCATGTCAGATTCCTGCCCTTCAGTTCAAAGACCGGAGACAAGGACACACACAAAGCACATAGAGGAAAAATCCTTGTGCAGAAAATCAGCCAAAGCTTTTATTGTGAAAGGAACTGTGTGCAGAAGCTTTTATTGTGAAAGGAACTGTGTGCCGGAGCTTTTATTGTGAAAGGAACTGTGTGCCGAAGCTTTTATTGTGAAAGGAACTGTGTGCCGAGGCTTTTATTGTGAAAGGAAATGTGTGCCGAGGCTTTTATTGTGAAAGGAACTGTGTGCAGAAGCTTTTATTGTGAAAGGAACTGTGTGCCGAGGCTTTTATTGTGAAAGGAACTGTGTGCCGGAGCTTTTATTGTGAAAGGAACTGTGTGCCGAGGCTTTTATTGTGAAAGGAACTGTGTGCCAAGGCTTTTATTGTGAAAGGAACTGTGTGCCGGAGCTTTTATTGTGAAAGGAACTGTGTGCCGAGGCTTTTATTGTGAAAGGAACTGTGTGCAGAAGCTTTTATTGTGAAAGGAACTGTGTGCCGGAGCTTTTATTGTGAAAGGAACTGTGTGCCGAGGCTTTTATTGTGAAAGGAACTGTGTGCCGAGGCTTTTATTGTGAAAGGAACTGTGTGCCGAAGCTTTTATTGTGAAAGGAACTGTGTGCCGAGGCTTTTATTGTGAAAGGAACTGTGTGCCGAGGCTTTTATTGTGAAAGGAACTGTGTGCTAAGGCTTTTATTGTGAAAGGAACTGTGTGCTAAGGCTTTTATTGTGAAAGGAACAGTGTGCCGAGGCTTTTATTGTGAAAGGGACAGAGCTGTTGTTCGACCACGATGACCTCAGAGCTCCACATCTGGTCACAGCTGGTCACAGTCTGACCTCTGACCTCTGACCTCAGAGCAGCAGGAGGCAAAACAAACGTCTTCGTTTCTCAGGAAACACTTGAACGCACCACGAACTGTTGATCTGAGACGACAGCAGCTCAGTGATCGATCGACCAGCCAATCAATCAATCAATCAATCAATCAATCAATCAATCAATCAGCCAATCAATCAATCAATCAATCAATCAATCAATCAATCAATCAATCAATCAATCACCTTATTGTTCTCCTGTGACATCATGATCATGACACACTCCCTGTTGAAGCTGAACCAAAACCTTTAGGCACGACCAGGACCAGGACCAGGACCAGAACCAGAACCAGAACCAGAACCAGTACCAGTACCAGGACCAGAACCAGAACCAGAACCAGGACCAGAACCAGAACCAGAACCAGAACCAGAACCAGAACCAGGACCAGAACCAGAACCAGAACCAGAACCAGAACCAGTACCAGGACCAGGACCAGAACCAGTACCAGGACCAGAACCAGAACCAGGACCAGGACCAGGACCAGAACCAGAACCAGTACCAGGACCAGGACCAGAACCAGGACCAGGACCAGGACCAGGACCAGGACCAGAACCAGAACCAGAACCAGAACCAGTACCAGTACCAGGACCAGAACCAGAACCAGAACCAGGACCAGAACCAGAACCAGAACCAGAACCAGGACCAGGACCAGAACCAGAACCAGAACCAGTACCAGGACCAGGACCAGAACCAGTACCAGGACCAGAACCAGAACCAGGACCAGGACCAGAACCAGGACCAGGACCAGGACCAGGACCAGGACCAGAACCAGAACCAGAACCAGAACCAGAACCAGAACCAGTACCAGTACCAGAACCAGAACCAGGACCAGAACCAGAACCAGAACCAGAACCAGGACCAGGACCAGGACCAGAACCAGAACCAGAACCAGAACCAGAACCAGTACCAGAACCAGGACCAGAACCAGTACCAGGACCAGAACCAGAACCAGGACCAGGACCAGGACCAGAACCAGAACCAGTACCAGGACCAGGACCAGAACCAGTACCAGGACCAGAACCAGAACCAGAACCAGAACCAGAACCAGTACCAGAACCAGGACCAGAACCAGGACCAGAACCAGGACCAGGACCAGGACCAGGACCAGGATTCTGGGATTCTGAGATGTTTGTTGTCAGAGGTCAGAGTCTCAGTCTGAGGACACACAGCTGCACACAGCACGTCTCACACACACACACACACACACACACACACACACACACACACACACACACACACACACACACACACACACACTGCTCTGTGGGTTCTATGTTTTTATTAACTGTCCCCGTATCTTTCTAGTCTCTCGTCTCCTCAGTCCTTTCCTCTCTCCTCTCTCCTCTCTCTAGTCTCGTCTCTCTTGACCCCTTTCTCCTCTCTCCCATCTCCTTTCTCTTGTCTCCTCTGTCCTCTCTCTTGTCTCCTTTCTCTTGTCTCCTCTCTCCTCTCGCTTGTCTCCTCCTTCCTTTCTCTTGTCTCCTCTCTCATATCTCATATCTCTTGTCTCCTTTCTCTTGTCTCCTCTCTCCTCTCGCTTGTCTCCTTTCTCTTGTCTCCTCCTTCCTTTCTCTTGTCTCCTCTCTCCTCTCGCTTGTCTCCTTTCTCTTGTCTCCTCCTTCCTTTCCCTTGTCTCCTCTGTCCTCAGCGTCAGCGCGCGCGGCTCCGCTGCCTCTGCAGGGGAGGAGCGGTCGGACGCTCCTCGTTGGTCTCAGTCGGTCCCGGCTCTGCTCTCCGGTACAGCGGAGCTTCCCCCCCTCCCTCCTCCCTCCCTCCCTCTCACCGGACACCGGGAGACTCCCGCCGCTCAAACATCAACACTAAAACTCAGCGCGCGCGCGGCTCCGCTGTGGAATTTGACGTCACTCACACTTGTATTGATTCATTTCTCCAGTTTGTTTGTGAGCGAAGTTTTCAAAGTGACCGCAGCGGAAACGTCAACATGTCGCGGCTCCGTCACGGTTTCTGCGCGGGCTCGAACCTGTTGCTCCTGATGCTGCTGCACGCGCTCTGGGAAGCGGTGAGTCCACACATCCAGCTGTGTGTGTGTGTGTGTTTGGAGCTTTGATATTTGTGAAGCCTGTTTTTGAATAATTCTTTATGAGTGTTTATTATTGATTATTTATTGTTGAATATTTCCAGTTGTTTTTTTTTTAGTTTATTTTCCGTTATGTGAGTTTTCACCGAAGCAGTTTCAACTATCAACTCTCCACACGTTCTGATCAACAGTGACGTCACAGCTGATCACTGATCAATGATCAACTGCTCTGATGATGACAGGTGCCTTCACCGACTCACTGAGAAATGTTTTATTTAATATCAAACATAAGAAAGATTAAAATGACCACACACACACACACACACACGGGCTAATTCCTAAAACTCCATCATCACCAGGGGCCTCATTTATCATTGTGGATACACCTTTTTTTTACACCCTTTTTCCCTCGTTTTGTGCGTACACCCTTTTCTCCGCAAAATTTGGGATCTATCAAGCCAAAACCTGACGGGAAAAAAGGCGGAAATTTACACCCATCTTGACCCTGGCGTACCGAGATTTACACCTTTTTTGACGAACAGGAGGAATTGGCGACGCAGCTGCTGAGTCAGAGAACTGCAGTGAGAGGCAGAGAAAGCGGAGTAGTGTTTCCTCTCGACTAGTAATAGTTGTGGAGCGTCGATGCTGGCAATCCAACCCGCCCTGTAACCCGCTCTATAATAACACTAGTTAATTGATAAACAAAGCGGATTGAGATTTTTTGCTTTTTGCTTATAGCCTACACACTCTGAGGGTCCAATCCGACCCCCGTACGGACACGAGTTGAACCATAACACAGGGGAGGGTGTCGGAACGCGCGTAATAAAAAGAAAGTAAAAAAAACGTAAATATACTGTGGACGGAGAGCTCCACCAGTCTCTTTATTTTTAATGGACAGGAGTAAAAACAAAAAAAGAAAGAGAAAAAATGACAAGTTTCCTGTCAGTAACGTGTGGCCTACAGTTTATTGATGATCATGATCAGCTGTGATCCTCCGCCTCCCTCACACACCTTGTGCTGTTTTACAAATGATCAGACCAACAACAACAACAACTGAAGAACTCAGCTGTAGGAAATGACATAAACCCAGTCCAGCAGAGCTTCACTGTGTCTAGTGGAAAGGCTTCAAAGTAATGGGAACTATCCTTGAAATCCTGCTTTAGCCTACATTGTTTTAACATCAAGGTAAAAAAGGGGAAAAAAAGATTTTCTGTGGCAGATGACATCAGATTATTCCTCTTTCTGCTCCTTTTGTTGAGATTTGGGAGGTTTTTGTTTTTATTGTAGCTTATTAATCATTTTTCTGACTGATTTATTGGCCGATGTCGCCGTGTATCTTTCCCCCGTCCTCCGCTCGTTGTCTTCGCCGTCACCGCTGTCACTTTGTTGTCACTTTGTAGCCGCTCCACAGAGCGCACATGGTTTATTAATTATGCACGTGAAGACCATAAATGGATGTATATAGGCGTGTATATAGGCGTATATAGGCGGAGTATGAGGTGTGGTCATGTGCGCAAAATTCTCGGGTCCGTTGTGATTTACCAAAGGGAAATGGCGGAGAGTTGGGTGTACGCACAGTTTGATAGATCTGAAAAACGTGTGTATATTTTGGGTGTACACCATTTTCCTCTTTTCGCCGTACGCAAAAGTTTAGTAGCAGTTTTACACCCTCTTTGATAAATGAGGCCCCAGGACTCTGACTCTTCAGACAAACAAAGTGAAACATTAATATGTAAACAATAACTGATATTTATTTATTTATATATTTATCCACATTTATCTTTTCCGTTCAAATGCACAATTCAAATGTAAACAAACTCAGTACAGTGAGAAAATTATCATTTGTCATCAAAAAGTTTGTGTAATCTTTTTCATCTGCTGTAGCTTCCTTCTGATCAGTATCTGATCTGAAATAACTTTAAGATGTTTGTTTGTTACTGATCATTGTCTGCATGGAAAGCAGCATCGATGTGTATCTGTATCATCAGTGTGGTGGGGGAGGGGGGAGGAGTACGACGGACGTGACGTCACTTGTTGAACCAGTGGTGATGCAGAGCGTGGGTTTGATGCCGCAGCGGCACCGTGTTAATATGAGGACGTTGAGCAGTGCAGGTTTAACTCTTCCTCGGTTGCTCCTTGGAGGAGGAGGAGGAGGAGGAGGAGGAGGAGGAGCAGCGTTTTACTGCCTCATCTACAGAGAGCTATAGAGCTGCACCTGTACAGAGCTGCACCTGTAGATACAGAGCTGCACCTGTAGTTATAGAGCTGCACCTGTAGATACAGAGCTGCACCTGTAGATATAGAGCTGCACCTGTAGTTATAGAGCTGCACCTGTAGATATAGAGCTGCACCTGTAGTTATAGAGCTGCACCTGTAGTTATAGAGCTGCACCTGTAGATATAGAGCTGCACCTGTAGTTATAGAGCTGCACCTGTAGTTATAGAGCTGCACCTGTAGATATAGAGCTGCACCTGTAGTTATAGAGCTGCACCTGTAGATACAGAGCTGCACCTGTAGTTATAGAGCTGCACCTGTAGTTATAGAGCTGCACCTGTAGTTATAGAGCTGCACCTGTAGTTATAGAGCTGCACCTGTAGATATAGAGCTGCACCTGTAGTTATAGAGCTGCACCTGTAGATACAGAGCTGCACCTGTAGTTATAGAGCTGCACCTGTAGATATAGAGCTGCACCTGTAGTTATAGAGCTGCACCTGTAGTTATAGAGCTGCACCTGTAGTTATAGAGCTGCACCTGTAGTTATAGAGCTGCACCTGTAGTTATAGAGCTGCACCTGTAGATATAGAGCTGCACCTGTAGTTATAGAGCTGCACCTGTAGATATAGAGCTGCACCTGTAGTTATAGAGCTGCACCTGTAGTTATAGAGCTGCACCTGTAGTTATAGAGCTGCACCTGTAGTTATAGAGCTGCACCTGTAGATATAGAGCTGCACCTGTAGTTATAGAGCTGCACCTGTAGTTATAGAGCTGCACCTGTAGTTATAGAGCTGCACCTGTAGATATAGAGCTGCACCTGTAGATATAGAGCTGCACCTGTAGATATAGAGCTGCACCTGTAGATATAGAGCTGCACCTGTAGATATAGAGCTGCACCTGTAGTTATAGAGCTGCACCTGTAGATATAGAGCTGCACCTGTAGATATAGAGCTGCACCTGTAGATATAGAGCTGCACCTGTAGTTATAGAGCTGCACCTGTAGATATAGAGCTGCACCTGCTGCACCTGTAGATACAGAGCTGCACCTGTAGTTATAGAGCTGCACCTGTAGTTATAGAGCTGCACCTGTAGATATAGAGCTGCACCTGTAGATATAGAGCTGCACCTGTAGTTATAGAGCTGCACCTGTAGTTATAGAGCTGCACCTGTAGATATAGAGCTGCACCTGTAGTTATAGAGCTGCACCTGTAGATATAGAGCTGCACCTGTAGTTATAGAGCTGCACCTGTAGATACAGAGCTGCACCTGTAGATATAGAGCTGCACCTGTAGATATAGAGCTGCACCTGTAGATATAGAGCTGCACCTGTAGATATAGAGCTGCACCTGTAGATATAGAGCTGCACCTGTAGATATAGAGCTGCACCTGTAGTTATAGAGCTGCACCTGTAGATACAGAGCTGCACCTGTAGATATAGAGCTGCACCTGTAGCTATAGAGCTGCACCTGTAGATATAGAGCTGACAGACCAACTGCAACGACAGGAACTTGGGCACAACTCAGAACAGTGTGCGACCGCCTCACTCTGTGCAGTCACATCATAAAAAGAGAGAGTGGAGAGGTCAAGTCAAAGATCGTCCCCTTATTATCAGTATTTATTGTTATTGTGCAGAAAATGGCTGCAGATCCAAGGCAGTTAATAGACAAAGCTGATGACACACACATGCACACACACACACATACACACACAGTAATGACATCAGAGACCAGCTGATTACCTTTTGTGCCATATGAAGTATTGGGTGGGAACCATGCAGCTGGTGAAGGTCGCCTCCTGAGATAACAAACCTGATTGGATTTAAATGGCAGCAAAATCGTTTTCCATTTAGGAACAAGGCCGGAAAGCAGCTCTAGGTTCTATATTAACACTGTGAAAACCAGCCTTAAAACCAGCTGTCAGGACTTCCTGTCACTTTGTGATGTCACAACAAAGCAGTCAAAGCCCCGCCCACCACCATCTGGACCAACCATCTGACAATTTGCAGGGTTTGGTTTCTTTTAGTGTTTTATTCTGAAATCTTTTTAAGTATGAGTGTATTTTAAAACTTTTCAGATAAAAAGATATCGATATCTTTGCACATAAACAATAGCGTTGCCGTCATATTTCTGCCTTTTAGATGATGTCATTCTCCAAAACTAACAGAGATACTGTATCTCTGTGTTTACGGACAAGTGTCTGTGTTGTGAGCAGGAGGACGAGCTCGGCTCCCATTGGTCCATGCTCGCTGTTCGAGCTGATTTTAAAACTTCTAATCATTAGAAAAGCTCATAAAACCAACAGACCTGACTTGGTCTAACGCATGGAGTTCATGGGACGGCGTAGTGCATTTAGTGCATGAGGGCGGGGTTCAGTCATCATCATCACCCTGTTTAACCCTCCTGGTGTCCAGTCGGTTCCCTTCCTCCATCCTTCCTTCTTTACACAATCCTTATTCCCTTCCTTCATTCCTTCCTTCCTTCCTTCCCTTTGTCCTTCTTTTTGACCTGATCTGTTCCGTCCTTCCTTCCTTCCTTCCCTTTGTCCTTCTTTTTGACCTAATCTGTTCCGTCCCTCCGTCTTTCTTTCTTTTCTTTTTCCATCCATCCCTCCCTTCCTTCCTTCCTTCCCTTCGTCCTTACTTCTTCCTTCCTTTTTGACCCAATCAACCCAATCTGTTCCCTCTCTCCTTCTATCTTACCTTCCTTTTCCCTTCCTTCTTTCCTTCCATCTTTCCCTTTGTTTTTCCTTCCTTGACCCAGGAGAACAACAGGAGTCTTAAGGTTGTTAAATATTATTGATGTTAATAATAATAATAATAATAAACCTGCTCTAGTTTTAATGGGATGACTCTAGAGAACAGTGACGGTGAGTCTGCTTCTCATTAAACCATCGGAGCAGCAGGAGTCACAGTCTCTGCTCCTCATCCTCAGATAAACTCTGACAGTTCATGTTGTTTCTCCTCCTCTTCCTCCTCCTCCTCCTCCTCTTCTCCAGGTTTGTTTTATAAACCTGCAGCAACTCGTCCGTCCGTCGCTGCTGTAGGTTCAGACTGTCACTGATAAACACAGTGGAACCCCCCCTCTCCTCCCTCCTCCCCTCCTCCACGGTCGTATCGTGGTGTGTTTAGGTGACACTGTGTAGTATTTATCAGCTGATCCTCTCAAATAGAAAACTAGACGATCTGGTCCAAGTGTCTGCGTTGTGTAACGAGGTGGAAGAGCTTCTGTCTGACTGTAAAAGGCAGAAGATCCAGAGCAGAGTGAGACGTCACAGCTGCATCTCCACTTTAGGAAAACACACACACACACACACACACACACACACACACACACACACACACACACACACACACACACACACACACACACACACACACACACACACACACTTTCTGACTCTTCTGACCTCCACCTGTCCGGATGTAGTTCAGGTTCAGCTCCTCAAGACTTGACCTCGTTTCTGAAAAAAAAGGTTTCTATCACGGTCTGAAGACGTCAACGTGTCTTTTCCTCTTGATTAACCCTCCTGTCGTCCTCCTGGGGCAAAGAAGGAAGGAAGGGGAGAAGGAAGGAAGGGGAGAAGGAAGGAAGGGGAGAAGGAAGGAAGGAAAGGAGGGAGGAAGGGAAGGAGGGAGGAAGAGAAGGAAGGAAGGAGGAAGGAAGGAAGGAAGGAAGGAAGGGGAGAAGGAAGGAAAGAAGGAAGGAAGGGAAGGAGGAAGGAAGGGAAGAAGGAAGGAAGGGAAGGAGGAAGGAAGGGAAGGAGGAAGGAAGGAAAGAAGGAAGGAAGGGAAGGAGGAAGGATAAAAGGAAATTTGGGAGTCAAAAATTGGGTCAAAAAGGAAGGAAGGAAGTAAACCAGTAAATACATATCATTCATATTTGTATTAAATTATTCATATTATGTATGTACTGTAAGGACAAAGGGAAATTTGGGGGTCAAAAATTGGGTCAAAAAGGAAGTAAACCAGTAAATACATATCATTCATATCTGTATTAAATTATTCATATTATGTATGTAAGTGGGCAAATGCCAGTGAAACAACTAAAAGGGATAGTTCACCCAAAATTGAAATTTCACTCATCATCTCCTCCCCCTCAGTGCACGTCCATGTAACGGTTGCAAATGGACACCGGCGGTCTTCGTCACAAAAATTTCAATTTTGGGTGAACTATCCCTTTAAAACTGACAAAACCGATTTAAGAAATTGAAAAAAAAATTCTTTTGTAAATTGTCGGTCAACAGAATTATTTTCAAAGACAAACTAATGAAACTGGCCTGGACAAAAATTCGTAAATTTTGTTTTTTCTGATCTAGGCTACACCTGAGTTTCACCTCCACAGGTGAGGTCACAAGATGACCCACTCTCTCTCAGAATCAAATACATACAAATAATAAAAAAAATTCTCTCTCTGCCCCCCCCCAGGTGGAGGCCATGCACCCAGACTGCGCTCTGGTCATCCAGCACCTGAACGCTCAGGACGACTGCAACCTGATCCTGAGACAGGAGAAGAAGAAGAACGGCTCCAGCAGGACAGGTGAGTTACAGCTGCTGCACGCGCTCAGTGTGGACGACGTCAACAACAGTCAAGTCAAGTCAAGTCAATTTTATTTCTAGA
>CM064886.1:802500-822500 GCA_030347415.2 Decapterus maruadsi | reverse complement strand
TGTTCACGATTATTGTTCACAATTTCTATTATTGTTCATGACAATTGTTCACAATTGCTATTCATGGTTATTGTTCACGATTATTGTTCACAATTTCTATTGTTCACGATTATTGTTCACAATTATGGTTATTGTTCACTGTTATTGTTCACAATTTCGATTATTGTTCACAATTACTATTATTGTTCACAATAATCGTTCACAATTACTATTATTATTCACGGTTATTGTTCACAATTATGGTTATTGTTCACAATAATTGTTCACAATTACTATTATTATTCATGATTATTGTACATAATTACTGTTCCTGTTTATTGTTCACAATAATTGTTCAAAATTACCATTATTGTTCACGATTATTCATAATTACTATTCATGGTCATTGTTCATGATTATTGTTCACAATTACTATTCACAAAAATTATTAGCATATTTACGATTAGCCTACTATCCATAATAAAATTATCCACAATTACTGTTCATGATTATTATTATTAAGTTCACAAGTTCCTCTTCCCATTTCACTTATTTACTCTACGTGTGTGCGTGTGTGTGTGTGTGTGTGTGTGTGTGTGTGTGTGTGTGTGTGTGTGTAGGTTACATCTACAGGAACTGCACTGAGGCTGGATGGTCCGACGTCTTCCCGTCCTACGAGGACGCCTGTGAGTTTGCAGGAGATGAACCGACAGAACCGGAGGTGGAAGAAGTTTGTCGTCATAGCAACAACAACAACAACAACTCACTGACTCGCTGTCTTTTTAAAAAAAATTTTTTATTCTTTTCATTTTTCTTTCTGCCTTTCAGACGACGTACTTCTCCAATTTCAAACAGGTGTACACGGCCGGCTACGCCACCTCGCTCATCTCACTCATACTGGCCATCTTCGTCTTCACCGTGTTCAGGTAAAACTGTTCCACCATCGTCATCATCATCATCATCATCATCATCATCATCATCATCATCATCATCATCATCATCATCATCATCATCATCATCATCATCATCATTCTCCTCTTCTTCTTCTTCTCTGCAGGAAGTTCCATTGCACCAGAAACTACATCCACATCAACCTGTTCTTCTCCTTCATCCTGAGAGCCAGCGCCGTCTTCATCAAAGATGGCGTCTTGTTCTCTGATGAAAACATGGACCACTGCCTCACGTCCACAGTGAGTGATGATCCACATGTATTTATTCAATTTATTGAGCCAATAACATGATAACTTATCTTTTTATTGCCAGTAATGTAATATTGGCCTAGAATTGAAATCCCTTTTGAAGATGTAATTAAGACTGGTTCTGCTCATTATTTCTTGGCTATATTTGTCGACATTATTATGAAATTGACAGATATTTCTAATCTTTTTATTTCTTGGCTATTTCTTGACATTATCACGTAACTAACAGCCTGTAAATCAATGGGTTACCGAAAAAACTTGTAGTGATACATATATTATTAAATTATCTGCTGCAGTTATTACAATGTCAAAGGATTTGTTAATACCAGGCCAGTAATGTAATAACAAACAATAGAAGAACAAAAGGAGGTTATTACATTATTGGCTCAGACATTTTATTACATTATTGGCCGTTATTACGTTCAGGTTGCTGCACGACTCTGCAGATGTTTCACAGCTGAAACAGAAACAGAGGAAGTGGAAGAGGGAGAGCTGGGAATGAGATGATGATTTAGAGGCGTAGGAAAAGACGTAAAGAGGTGAACAAGCATCCACTCTGGTTTCTGTCTCTGGCTTCGTGTTGCGTTCACAGACGTCCTGTAAATCGGCCGTGGCCTTCTTCGAGTTCTGCATCCTGGCCAACTACTTCTGGCTGCTGGTGGAGGGGATGTACCTGCAGACGCTGCTCGCCCTCACCTTCGTCTTCCAGAGGAAGTACTTCTGGTGGTACATCCTCATCGGCTGGGGTGGGTGGACGATCCAACTGATCTGAGTTCAGCAGCTGGATCACAGAAAACCTGGTTCCACAGAGTCCAGATTCTGGTCCCAGTTCAGGGGCCGGATTCACGAAACGTTCTTAAGAAAAAAAATCTTCTTAAGTGTCATTTTTTTCTTAACTTCTGTCTTAAGAAGAAAAAAGAGAAGAAGTCATATTCTCCAAAAAAGTTCTTAAGTATTTTCTCAACTTTCTTCTTAAGTTTCTTCCTAAGAAAAAACTTAAGAACAAATGGTATTCTTGAAATCAAAGTTCTTAATTTTTTTCTTTACTTTTTTCTTAACTTTAAGACAACATTGACCTGTCTTCCCTAGAGAATAAGTAATCCTCTAAAAATCTCCTTTTCAGTTTTACTTAGGTCATGGTGGTACATCCTCATCACCTATGGCTGGTGGTGGGTGGTTGTGCAGTGGGTGGAGAGGGAGAGAGTCAGCAACTGATCTGAAAACCTGGTTCCACAGAGTCCAGATTCTGGTCCCAGTTCTGGTCCTTATTCTGGTTCTGGTTCAGATTCTGGTTCCAGTTCTGGTCCTTATTCTGGTTCTGGTTCAGATTCTGGTTCCAGTTCTGGTCCTTATTCTGGTTCTGGTTCAGATTCTGGTCCCAGTTCTCCAGTTCTGGTCCTTATTCTGGTTCTGGTTCAGATTCTGGTCCCAGTTCTGGTCCCGGCCACAGTTCTGGTTGTGTTTCTGGTCCCAGTCCTGGTTCCAGTTCTGGTTCCAGTTCTGGTCCTGGTTCCAGGTGGTATCGGGTTCAGAATCGGGACCAGAGTCAGAACCGGAACCAGGACCGAAACTAGAATCTGGACCCTCAGCAAATGGATGGACAGACAGACAGACAGACAGACTGATTGATTGATTGATTGATCATCCTGTCTGCTCTTCATCCTGCAGGTCTCCCGGCAACCATCATCACAGCCTGGATCCTCACCAGGAAGTTCTACGACAACAGAGGGTGAGTTCATCCGTCTGTGACATCATCACAGAGTCAGTGACATCATCACCACAGAGCTGAGCTCAGTTCATGTTCATGCTGCGTTCAGGTCCATCAGACTGAAGACTGTGATGCTGTGAGCGGTCGCCATGACGCCGTGTCACCTGATGTTTACGGTGTTGTTGTGTCCCAGGTGCTGGGACGATGACGAGACGACGTTCGTCTGGTGGATCATAAACGCTCCAATCACGGCGTCGCTGCTAGTGAGTGACGTTCCTGACCAATCACGTGCACTGTGTCTCAGTTTGAATCCTTCCACTTCACTGTCATGTAGTTTATTATCTACACTAACGGTTGGCGTCCGTCGATCGCCAGCGTCCTATTGGCAAAATCTGAATATAATATTTGTGTGCATAAGGTTTTCGTAGCCTTATGATTATTCTTTTATAACAAGGCTCTTTCTTTAGAGAGCGTTGCCATCTTGCGCCGCCATGTTTGTCCGTCCAGCCAGTCAGAGAGCATCATGAGTTCAACGTTCATAAATAAACAGTAACGTGGGGTGGTGTTTCAGTCCGGGCTAGCAGAAACAACACCCTTCATAAATAAAACCAACGATCAAGACACCACTGTGCAGCATCACCATCGGACCATCTTCCCTTAGGTCACTCACAGTAGCCTATTAGCCCAACAGTATGCAAAACCAATCTGAGAAAGTTTTATATTAACAAAATAAAAAAATGCACTCACCCATCACCACGGCTTGTACTAAGTAGGCCTAGTCCATCAGAACACTTGTTGTGCTCCGATCTTCAACCAGCCATCCATATTTTCCCACCTTATGCCACACACAGCTTGTTGGTTTGAGTTAGCATCCATTTTAGGCGTCTGTCTTAAAAAAATCAATTTTTCCTGCAAAGGTCCGTCATTCAAAAAATCTTGCTGTTAAATCACCCGCCGTCACCTCTCAGAATAACAGACTACATGGCCACGCAGCTCATTTCAGTCAGGCTAATTTCAATGACAACACCAGGGCCAGCTCTAGAAACTCTGCTAGCCCTGAGTTTAACACATCAAAATCTGATTGGCTGATGAGACTGTCAACATTTAACCCAATAGCAGCGTCCAGCTGGACAATGCAGTTAACTAGAGGTGAGGACATGGAAATTTGAGTTCCACAAAACCAATCGGGCTAAAGTTGCATACTGAACAAGTAATTGACTCCAGACACATTTCAGATTCACTTTTTAATTATGAAAAAAAAAGATTATTTAATTTTTGACAGGGCTAGCAGTGCTAGCTAGAAGAAGGAGACGTATGGTAAAATGGTTTAGATCTTCACCTCATCGCTCCATGCTCCTGAAATACTCCCCATCAGGCCTTTTTGGTGCAGACAACATTTTACACACTGGACCTTTAAGGTGAGGTGGAAGTATGGAAGTGTTCGAATTGAGACACAGCGCTGGTCGTGAATCTCCCATCAGGCCTTGGTGCAGACAGGTGTGTTAAATAACCCCCCCCCCCTGCAGGTGAACTTCGTCATCTTCATCAACGTGATCCGGATCCTGGTCCAGAAACTCCGGTCTCCAGGCGTCGGCGGCAACGACACCAGTCACTTCAAGTGAGACACAAATATGACATAATGCTGCAATGCACACGCACACATCATGGTTGTTGTGTGTGTGTGTGTGTGTACTTTGAGTTTTAAACCATCAGAGGACATTTTGGGAAAGTGACGACATTTTCTCAGACCCCAGGGTCTGTTTGAGGGTTAAAGGGACAGTACCATGTTTTTAAAGTGTGGTTGTATGATCTCCAAATAGCCCCTAAGTACTTTAATTGCAGTAGAAGACTCTCTGCACTCCTCCCGTTAGCAACGCCAGCCCATAATAGCCCTGCCCAGAGATTTACAACATACATTGTTGTGAATGGACCCAAAGAAACGGCCTATTTTCACGGCCTAAAAGAGGTTTGACCTGAAAATAAATACACAGTTCCATTGTAGATCATACAACCACACTTTAACGAGGTCATTATAATTAGGTTATGAGTAATGGCTAAGGTTAGGCATTTGTTTTGGATGGTTAAAGGGATAGTTCAACATTTTGGCAAATTGGCCCGTCGCCATAACCCCTATAGTCATAGCAGGCGATTTGTTTCCTTTAATTGTCGGTGCAAGCTATTTTTAGAACGGCGGAGCAGAGCCGTGAGCTGCTCAGAGCTACACTTTTGTTTTTGCATGAATTTCCCTCTAAAACAACTCTGTGTGGTAACGTTGTGTTATTATCTCATAGCGTGGTGAATGTGCAGGTCACAACTTGTCCACCAGAGCGTTGTGGAGTTGTTGGATTGTGTATTTGATGAGTTTGATGAGGGAAACCAAGAAATCCCATGAGCCTCCGTAGCGTAGCTCTGAGCAGCTCACGGCTCTGCTCCACCGTTCTAAAAACAGCTTGCACCGACAATTAAAGGTTAACGAACCTACTGCTGTGACTATAGGGGTTATGGTGATGGGTGTTGACATAATGAGTGTCCTCACAAAGATAGCCATACAAACGTGTGTGTGTGTGTGTGTGTGTGTGTGTGTGTGTGTGTGTGTGTGTGTGTGTGTGTGTGTGTGTGTGTGTGAGCAGGAGACTGGCGAAGTCCACTCTGCTCCTCATCCCTCTGTTCGGGATGCACTACATGGTTTTCGCCTTCCTGCCGGAGAACACGGGCGCCGAGGCCCGACTCTTCATCGAGCTCGGCCTGGGATCCTTCCAGGTAACACACACACACACATGCACAGACACACACACATGCACAGACACACACACAAAGTCATGACGCATCCTAACGTGTGTGTCCTGTGCAGGGGTTCGTTGTTGCTCTGCTCTACTGTTTCCTCAATGGGGAGGTGAGTCAGTCGCTCGTTGATCTGCAGCTGCACCGGCTCACAACAACACGTCACAACATCAACGTGTGTGTGCGTGTGTGTGTCTGTGTGTCTGTGTGTGTGTGTGTGTGTGTGTAGGTGCAGGCGGAGCTGAGGAAGAAGGTGTGGAAGTGGCAGACTCAGGGCTACCTGAGCTGCAATAAACGACGGCGAACCCTGGTCATTGAAAGCAGCACGGTCACTCAGATCTCCGTCCTGGACAAGTCCAGCCCCAAAGAGACGTCCGGCGTCGCCCTGACGACGACAACCACCAGCAGCGTCTCTGCTGTCTGAGGACGGACATCACACTGCAAAAACCCAAAATCTGTCCAAGAACATTTGTCTCATTTCTAGTCAAAACTAAACTCTTTCCACTTTAAATCAGACTCATCACCTAAAAATCAACTTGTTTTCAGATCATTTTCACTTGAAATCACAGGACGCTGTACATGTTTAACAAACACCACCATCATCACCATCATCATCATCATCATCATCACCATCATCACCACCATCATCATCATCATCACCATCATCATCATCATCATCATCATCACCATCATCATCATCATCACCATCATCATCATCATCATCATCAATCAAAACCAATCATTCATCATCTTCACCATTTTCATCATCACATCATCATCACCACCATCATCATCATCATCATCATCATCAGGCATCATTGATCATTGTCTCATTTCACTGTCACCACCATCATCACCATCATCATCATCATCATCATCATCATCATCATCATCACCACCCCTGACTCACCATTCATTCATTATCCTTTCCCACCATTATCTTTCCAGCTGTCATTTTCACCATTCATCAGACCATGATCATCATCATCATCACCATCATCATTTCATCACACAGAGGCTGTCAGAGGTTTTGTGATCTTGTTGTTGTTGTTGTTGTTGTTGTTGTTGTTGTTTCTCAGTGTGAATGTACATTTTTATGACTGTGACGGATTCATATCAGGATCAAACTGTACAAATAAAATGAATTATGATTAAAACTAATAAATTACATTATTATTGTTGATACTGGTTCATTATTACTTGCTTTCAAGGGATAGTTCACCCAAAATTCAAATGTCACTCATCATCTCCTCCCCCTCATGTGGACTAAGAGCTGAGAAGTTTCAGATCCTCCGTGTCAGATCAGAGTTAAGGGTCTCGAAAAAGCAGTGATTTCCATTAACCGTTTCAAATGGACACCAACTGTCTTCGGTAATTAAAATGAAGCAGTTCAGAAAACATCAAACACCTCCATGCTGCTGGTATGTGATGTCAACAGTCTTAAATAAAAAAGCTCTTTGTTTTTATGGCACTTTTCATTCAGAAAACAAGTTCCTGGCTCAAAACAAGTTTGAAATATGGACTTATTTAATTTTTTTCGGAACAATGTCGCGTGTCGTGTAATCTTTCTGAGTTCCGAGTGCAATCGAACGCAGCAGCATGTCAGTCTAAAAGCGGAGACACAGGATCAGACAGGAAGTGACAGAGTTAGAAACATTTATTGATAAAAACCAAGAAACAGATCAGAAGAAGAATCATCAAAATCATCATTTACATTCATCATCATCATCATCATCATCACCAATTCATAATGAAGCAGTTCAGTAAAGATGATCACAGTTCATGCTGCTGCAGTGAAAACAACAGGAACTAAATAAAAAAGCTCTTTGTTTTTATGGCACTTTTCATTCAGAAAAAAGTTCCTGGCTCCTGATTGGATCATCATCTGAAATCATCATCGACACCATCACTCCGCCTGCTCATCACCCCATCAGATGATTGAACATCATCATTTATCAGCCAATGAGGGTCCAGTGGTCTCACAGGACGCTGTACATGTTTAACAAACACCACCATCATCATCATCATCATCTCCATCATCATCATCACCATCATCATCTCCATCATCATCTCCATCATCATCATCACCATCATCATCATCCTCATCACCACCACCATCATCATCACCATCATCATCATCACCATCATCACCATCATCATCATCACCATCATCATCATCACCACCATCATCATCATCATCATCATCATCACCATCACCATCATCATCATCAAAATAATTAGACTCATTAATAAAAACATGAGGACGATCACAGCCAAGAGTTTAACTGACACAGTTTCACTTAGAGCCACAGACGGAGCACAACACTGTTCTGCACACACACACACACACACACACACACACACACACGCACACACACACACACACACACACACACACGCACACACACACACACACACACACACACTCAGACACTTCAGCTGCTACGGCAGGGTTCAACTGTAACATAGTACTGACAAAGTACTAATAGAAGTACCTGCAGATTACTGTGAACTGACAGTACTCTGACGGTACCGTCTGACTCCAGCATCAGACCCATGATGAGCTCTGATTGGCCCAGTATCTGTGATGACATCACACTGGTCCCCATTCATCAAATGTGTGTTGACTGATTAAAGACCAGAGGAGCTTCATTGTTTTCTTAACTTCAGTCTTAAGAAGAAAAAAGAGAAGTCATATTCTCCAAAAAAGTATTTTCTCAACTTTATTCCAAAGTTTCTTCTTAAGAAATAAATGGTATTCTTGATTGATTGGTATTCTTGGTTCTCAACCTTAAGACAACCGTGACCTACCTTAAAACCCCTACTGTGAATAGGTCAGCCTCTAATATCACACATTTTAAACACGTTTAGACTCGTAGGTCACAAAGAGCCTGTGAACTGTTAGCATGTTAGTTAACGGCCACTTTGATCCACGCCCTTGTCTTATTTTCTGCTCTTATTCCCATATTATTAATTTTCCCCAGTAGTCATTTCTTTCTGCATTAAGTTCATCACCATAACCTCAACCTCCTGCCTTGAAAAGTTTCTGCATCTCTACTTTCCCTTCCTCATGGACAGTGAGAGACTGACGGTTAAAACGCAAACGATGCGCTGTTTGTTGGCGCAGGCGATGCAATGCAGTGACGTACTTTAAGTTGGAAAAAGAACAAATTCGTACGAAAAGACTGTTCTTAAGAAAATACTGAGGAATTGCACTTAAGAACTTTCTTATGAATGTCTTAATTTTCTTCTTGAGATCTTTCTGAACAACATTTTGGTGAATCGGCCCCAGGGCTCCCATCAGTGTCTGAAGATGAAGCCTCCTCACTCTAAAGGTTTGCGATGGCGCCCTCTTCCTGTCGGATGTGGTACTGTCAGTAATATAATGTGGTCCTGTCAGTAATGTAATGTGGTCCTGTCAGTAATATAATGTGGTCCTGTCAGTAATGTAAAGTCCCTCTTCTCGGCGTCTCCGTGCTGAAAGGAGGCAGCAGGACGAGGCCTGAGGGGAAACATTCAACACCACGCCAGTTTCACACCGAAATCAGCAACACATACACATATACACCGACACGTTTGATGAATGAGGGTCAGAGAACCCAGACCTGGATGGTCCTGGTCCTGGTCCTGGATCTGGATCTGGATCTGGATCCGTGCAGGTCAAAACTAATCTCTACACCGAGGATGACAACGCAGCACCGAGCTGGAAACATAAAAACATGTTTCACACATCAGTGTCTCTCGACGCGTACGGAGCTACATTTGTGTCTTTGTTACATTTTCAATCAAAACAAACTTCACTTCAATAAAAATGCTTGGGTTTGAATGCAAAAAAATATTTGAGAACAAAAAATTGCATTCAAGCACTTTTTTTCTATTTGGGCCATATGGGTGGGATGTTTGTGACTTTATCATTCAATCAAAAGAAAAATAGTTGATTTAAACAAAAAATACATTTTCAATCAAATAATAACCCACTTCATGAAAAAAGAAAGAAAAAAAATGTTTTGGGTCTCAAATATTTTTTGCATTCAAACACTTTTTTGATTGAAGTTTGTTTTGATTGAAAATATATTTTTTTGTTTAAAGGGCCAATGACGAGTTTCTCTTCGGTTATAAAAAAAAGTCTCACGTTAATGTGGATGAATCTACGTCACCACTTGTTAATGGCTCCATTTTCAATAAATATATCGTTTTGTCTCTATCGTTATTTTGTTATTATTAGTGGTGGCGGAAACGCTCGGCAAGACGACCAGCGTTTCCTTACTTTCAGCTTCGCAGACGCAAATGAGAATAACGCCGTCGAATCGGCGTTGATGGTTGGGACTACGACGGTAACTGAACCTCTTTGAACCTCTGACTTTAATTCTCAGAATGCTACGGTGCGCGCAGAGGCTCATAAATGTAGCGTGAAAACACTTTGCTCGTTGTCCCTTTAAATCCAGATTTCTTTCTATTGAGTAATAAAGACACCGATGTAGCGCCGTAGACCTGAAGCTGCGCCGGTGACTGTGGAGGAGTCGATTGATTTTCATGATCAATTTATCTTTCAATTCAATTTGCTCAGAAACCACTGATGTCTGCTGCTCGTAGCGTTCATTTCCTAGCCACGGTGCTGCGATCGTCATCGTCCATGGTGTCCAGGGTGGATTAGATTTGGCTGTTTGATTTTTAAAAAGGCAAAAGACAACAAAAGAAAAAGGAAAAAAAGAAGCTGAACAACCAAATGAGTTATTTTCAATCATGTGGAGGATTCATCCTCATTTATAAAGTCAAGGTCTGAACCACGGAGCTGGCGACGCTACAGCGATGATGTCACTGAAGCTGTAGTGTTTGATTTTTATATTGGAGTTTCTATTCCAACCGATTCAGTTTTAATGCAAAGATAAATAAATTATTGTTGTACTTTTCTTTTCTGACTTCACTACCAGGCCTCCATACTGACTGACACACACAGTAAAGTTGATCAAAGTCCAGTAAACAGTGAAATGAGGAATGTGCTTTTCTTCCACCATCAATGTATCTGAAGTAGGGATGCACCGATACCGATACCGATACCGATACTGGTGTCGGGTATCTGTCCGATACTGTTGTAATATACAGTACTTGTAATCGCTAAAGTTCACCGATACCAAGAACCAATACCAGTGCAGCTGCTCTGCATGAAGACCACGATCAGAGGGTGGCTTTGCATCTTTGTTGCATTTTTTTTTTTAAATCAGAGGCTTGTTGTTGTTGTTGTTGTTGTTGTAACAAGCAGAAAGAAGAAAATAAAACTTGTCTTCAATTCATTGCATTTTGCCTAATTGTTTGTTTTTTTGTTGTGGTCGAAGGATCGGCATCGGTACTCGGTATCGGCAAGTACTCAGATCCAAGTATCGGTATCGCGGTATCGTTGCATCCCTAATCTGAATCCCATCACATCTTAATGTTCCTGTGATTCCTTTGTACACGTTAACAGTTTCAGATCTTCTCGTGTGTGTGCACAATAGCATCATGTATCACTGCTGTATGTAGAGAGTGTGAAGGCCTCCAGGTTTCAGACACTGATTTCCATCTAAGAATCTAAAAAGCACTTTGTTTTGTTTCTCACTACATTTTGACCTGAAAAGACAAATTCTTCATTTCTTTAAATCAATTGAAGAAAAAAGAACAACTCATCTTGTGCTTCAAGGCACTTTAGTTTTCAACGGCCCAGTAATAGTTAACAATTATAATAACAATCATCATTTAAGAATGAACACCCACAGCAGAGACACAGAGGCTCGTTAATTAAAATGAAAACAGATTTTTAAAAGGTGGAAAGAAGAAAAAAGTGAAGAGTCAAAACCCTCACTCAGAGCAGCGTCGAAACCCTCCTGCTGAAGAACCAATCAGACGTCACCTCCACCGTCAACATGTTTGTAATAAAAAACACAGCAACTGTTAAAAACTTGAAGTTGAAGCTTCAATTAAACACTCGATTTTCACAGGAGAAGAAAAACAACGACCAAAAAGTCCAGAAAACCACATGAATGAGGATAAATGAGAGTTCATGCAGCGGAGCTTCGTCCTCGTCTCCGGCTCCAGTTCATTGACATTTTCTGTACGAACGGCTTTTTAAAAATTAAGACGTTTGACATCCAAGGTTCGTCTTGTGTCCCAGGTTGGTTTGTTTGAAACCTCAGAGCTGCCGACGCCGCTGGCGAGAACGGCGCCAAAGTTTGTTCTCCTGGTTTTTGGCTTTTGACACAAACATGTTAAAGAGCGTGTCCTCGGGTCGTCGCCTGTCGTCTCCACTCCACCGTCTCACACCGGACACCGCTTCCACTGGACATGGAGCTGAAAATACAGTCACACAGAGCACTGTGTGTGTGTGTAGGTGTGTGTGTGTGTGTGTGTGTGTGTGTGTGTGTGTGTGTGTGTGAGTGTGTGGAGGGGGGCGGGGTTATAAAATATGATCCAAATCTTCCTCAGACAGAGAACACTGGTCCATTTTGTGATGGACAGTTGGGGCCATAGGACCGCAGGTAGGACAGTAAAACAGTAGGATCACAAGTAGGACAGTAGGTTGGACAGAAGATAAGGCATTAAACAGTAAGACAATAGGTTGGACAGTAAAACAGGAAGACAGTAGGACAGTAGGTTGGACAGTAGGTTGGACAGTAAAACAGTAGGGCAGTAGATTAAACAGCAGGGAGAGCAGTAGGTTCAACAGAAGGTTGGACAGTAAAACAGGAAGACAGTAGGTAAGACAGTGGGTTAGACAGCAGGTAGGACAGTAGGTTGGACAGTAAAACAGTAGGACATTAGGTTGGACATTGGGTTAGACAGAAGGTAGGACAGTAGGACAGGGAGTTGGACAGTAGGACAGTAGGTTGGACAGTAAAACAGTAGGACAGTAGGTTGGACAGAAGGTAGGACAGTAGGTTGGACAGTAAAACAGTAGGACAGTAGGTTGGACAGTAAAACAGTAGGACAGTAGGTTGGACAGTGGGTTAGACAGAAGGTAGGACAGTAGGACAGTGGTTTGGACATTGGGTTAGACAGAAGGTAGGACAGTGGGACAGGAAGTTGGACAGTATAATACAGTAGGTAGGACTCTACCCCACTAACACTTACACACAGACATCACTTCCTGTTTAGTCACACACACTACAAATGTGTTTCCTTTCCAGCTGCACCTGAAGGTCAGAGGTCAGAGGTCAGACCAGAGGCTGCTCGGGGTCAGAGGTCAGCTGGGTTTCCATCATGGCGTCATCGGGGTACGGGTTGGGGTATGGGTTCAGGAACGGGTTGTTGAGGCTGGTCATCGGGACGAGGGCGGTGGGCGCGCTGGTGGTTTTGGCGGCGTTTTCGGCGGCGGCGGTGGCGCTCAGGTGGCCGGCGTCTCGGCCTGCAGGCTGGACATGCGGATCTGCGAGCTGCTCTTGCTGAGGATGGACAGCTGCGTCCCCCCGTTCACCCCGCTGCTCGCCAGCGAGGGATGGCGGTGCTTCAGGTCCACAGCAAAGTACCTGTTCACCGTCCAGCTGCGCCATTTCCTCTTGATCTCCGATTGCACCTTGAGGGAGATACTTCACAAGGTCATTATTAATGGACCTCGCCGGAAAGAGACCAGCTTTAATGCAAACATCTGTGCTGTATATGCAACATAGACAGTGTGTATTATGGTCTGTAACGTGTCAGGTTCTGCTCTTGGAGGACATTTACCTCTCCGTTCAGGAAGCAGTAGAGGACGGCCACCACGAAGCCCTGAGGAGACGGAACAAGTCCAAGTGTGAGACCCAAAAACTGATTGATGATTTAAAGGTATAGTTCACCCAAAATTCTACATGAGAAACTGTTCCTCCGGTCACTGACACAGGAAGAGCAGTGAACTAAGAACTTCTGTAGGTGATGTAGATGATGTAGGTGATGTAGATGATGTAGGTGATGCAGGTGATGTAGATGATGTAGGTGATGTAGGTGATGCAGGTGATGTAGGTGATGTAGGTGATGTAGGTGACGTAGGTGACGTAGATGATGTAGGTGATGTAGATGATGTAGGTGATGTAGGTGACGCAGGTGATGCAGATGATGTAGGTGACGTAGATGACGTAGGTGACGTAGGTGATGTAGGTGACGTAGATGACGTAGGTGACGTAGGTGATGTAGATGATGCAGGTGATGTAGATGATGTAGGTGATGTAGGTGATGTAGGTGATGTAGGTGATGTAGATGATGTAGGTGATGTAGGTGATGTAGATGATGTAGGTGATGTAGGTGATGTAGATGACGTAGGTGACGTAGGTGACGTAGGTGATGTAGGTGATGTAGATGATGTAGGTGATGTAGGTGATGTAGGTGATGTAGGTGATGTAGATGATGTAGGTGATGTAGGTGATGTAGGTGATGTAGGTGATGTAGATGATGTAGGTGATGTAGGTGATGTAGGTGATGTAGGTGATGTAGGTGATGCAGGTGATGTAGATGATGTAGGTGATGTAGGTGATGCAGATGATGTAGGTGATGTAGATGATGTAGGTGATGTAGGTGATGTAGATGATGTAGGTGATGTAGGTGATGTAGATGATGTAGGTGATGTAGGTGATGTAGGTGATGTAGGTGATGTAGATGACGTAGGTGACATAGGTGATGTAGGTGATGTAGGTGATGTAGATGATGTAGGTGATGCAGGTGATGTAGATGATGTAGGTGATGTAGGTGATGTAGATGATGTAGGTGATGTAGATGATGTAGGTGATGTAGATGATGTAGGTGATGTAGGTGATGTAGATGATGTAGGTGATGTAGGTGATGTAGATGATGTAGGTGATGCAGGTGATGCAGATGATGTAGGTGATGCAGGTGATGTAGATGATGTAGGTGATGTAGATGATGTAGGTGATGTAGATGATGTAGGTGATGTAGGTGATGTAGATGATGTAGGTGATGTAGATGATGTAGATGATGTAGGTGATGTAGGTGATGTAGGTGATGTAGATGATGTAGGTGATGTAGATGATGTAGGTGATGTAGGTGATGTAGGTGATGTAGATGATGTAGGTGATGTAGATGATGTAGGTGATGTAGGTGATGTAGATGATGTAGGTGATGTAGGTGATGTAGGTGACGTAGGTGATGTAGGTGATGTAGATGACGTAGGTGATGTAGGTGATGTAGATGATGCAGGTGATGTAGGTGATGTAGGTGATGCAGGTGATGTAGATGATGTAGGTGACGTAGGTGACGTAGGTGATGTAGGTGACGTAGGTGACGTAGATGATGTAGGTGATGTAGATGATGTAGGTGATGTAGGTGACGCAGGTGATGTAGATGATGTAGGTGACGTAGATGACGTAGGTGACGTAGGTGATGTAGATGATGCAGGTGATGTAGGTGATGCAGGTGATGCAGGTGATGTAGATGATGTAGGTGATGTAGATGATGTAGATGATGTAGATGATGTAGGTGATGTAGGTGACGTAGGTGATGTAGGTGATGTAGATGACGTAGGTGATGTAGGTGATGTAGATGATGCAGGTGATGTAGGTGATGTAGGTGATGTAGGTGATGTAGGTGATGTAGATGATGTAGATGATGTAGGTGATGTAGGTGATGTAGATGATGCAGGTGATGTAGGTGATGTAGGTGATGTAGATGATGCAGGTGATGTAGGTGATGCAGGTGATGTAGATGATGTAGATGATGCAGGTGATGCAGGTGATGTAGGTGATGTAGGTGATGTAGATGATGCAGGTGATGTAGGTGATGTAGGTGATGCAGGTGATGTAGATGATGCAGGTGATGTAGGTGATGTAGGTGATGTAGGTGACGTAGGTGATGTAGATGATGTAGATGACGTAGGTGATGTAGGTGATGTAGATGATGTAGATGATGTAGATGATGCAGGTGATGTAGGTGATGTAGGTGATGTAGTTGACGCAGGTGGAGACGGTGAGTCACCTGGAAGGATCCCAGTCCCAGCTCAAACACCAGACGTTCTCTCTTGCTGAAGTTTTCCGGGGAGAAGGCGAACACGGTGTAGTGGATCCCAAAGAGAGGAATCAGCAGCAGAGTGGAGCGAGCCAGCCTCCTGCAACACACACACACACACACACACACACACACACACACACACACACACACACACACACACACACACAGGTGAGAGGAGGACCTGCCTCGTTCTGACAGTGTGAGTGTGTGACTACAGAGTGTGTGTGACTCACAGGTAAATACTGGACTCGTTTCCTCCGATGTCTGGAGACTGAAGCTTCTGGACGAGGATGACGATGATGCCGACGAAGAGGACGAAGTTTATCTGCAGGATATGAAATCTGTAATCAATAATCAATAATCAAACAGCCTCTGTGACGCTTGTTGTTATGTCCCGGTCTACGAGGCAGACAGTGAACGCACCATGATGGACGCCAGCACCGGTCCTTTAATCACCCACCAGATGGCAGCGTTGTCGTTCATGTCCCAGCAGCTGCAGGAGGCAGAGACAGAGAGGGTTCACAACACAACACAACACAACACAACACAACGCAACGCGACGCGACACGACACAACACAACACAAGACAACACAACACAACACAACGCAACACAACACAACACAACACAAGACAACACAACTCAACACAACGCAACACAACACAACTCAACACAACACAAGACAACACAACTCAACACAACGCAACACAACACAACTCAACACAACACAAGACAACACAAGGCAACGCAACGCAACACAACACAACGCAACACAACACAACACAACACAACACAACGCAACACAACACAACACAACACAACACAACACAACACAACACAACACAACACAACACAACACAACACAACACAACACAACACAACACAACGCAAGACAACACAACACAACGCAACACAACTCAACACAACACAACACAACACAACGCAACACAACACAACACAACACAACACAACACAACACAACACAACACAACACAACACAACTCAACACAACACAACACAACGCAACGCAACACAACACAACGCAATGCAACGCAACACAACACAACACGACACAACACAAGACGACACAACACAACGCAACACAACACAACACATATAGACCACATCGATCGGTGTGTCCTGAGCCCCCATACCAACCATATTGTTTAAAGGGATAGTTCAACATTTTGTGAAATTGTCCCATCACCATCACCCCTATAGTCACAGCAGTAGGTTCGTTACCTTTAATTGCCGGTGCAAGCTTTTTTTTAGAGCGTCATCAACTACACAATCCAACAACTCCACAACGCTCTGGTGGACAAGTTGTGACCTGCACATTCACCACGCTATGAGATAATAACACAACGTTACCACACAGAGTTGTTGTAGAGGGAAATTCAGAGAAACTGTCTGATGAACAACTGTCCCTTCAGGGACAGTTGTTCATCAACAGTCTCTGTATTTCCCTCTAAAACAACTCTGTGTGGTAACGTTGGGTTATTATCTCATAGCGTGGTGAATGTGCAGGTCACAACTTGTCCACCAGAGCGTTGTGGAGTTATTGGATTGTGTATTTGATGAGTTTGATGAGGGAAACCAAGAAATCCCATGAGCCTCCGTAGCGTAGCTCTGAGCAGCTCACGGCTCTGCTCCGCCGTTCTAAAAATAGCTTGCACCAACAATTAAAGGTAACGAACCTACTGCTATGACTATAGGGATTATGGTGATGGGACAGTTTGACTAAATGTTGAACTATCCCTTTAACTTAAGAGATGACTGTCTTTGTTTTACTGATGTTTCATTTTCCCTCTCAGGAGCTGCTGAGAAACAGCTTTTGTTAATAAAACCTTGATACCAGGTCAGTAGACGAGTCTCTTACCCGATGTCGTCGAAGTGCAGCCTCAGCACCGCCCACATGGTCACACACACGGTGGGCGCCCCTGAGCCAGACGGGAAGCAGAGACACTGTGATTAGCTGAAGAGACACAGAGACTCAGACACTCAGAGAGGACGTGGGGACGAGAGGACGTCTCACCCCAGCCGATGATGATGTACCAGTAGAAGTATCTCCTCTCGGGGAAGAAGGTCTCGACCAGCAGAGTGAAGAGGTACAGACCCTCGATGAACAGCCAGAAGTAGTTGGACAGGACGCAGTAGTGGAAGAAGATCATCACGGCTCGACACTCCAGCTGCAGCCGCACACAGAGGGACGCGTCAGTCACAGCTGGACACGGCTGGACACAGCTGGACACAGCTGGACACGGCTGGACACAGCTGGACACAGCTGGACACGGCTGGACACAGCTGGACACGGCTGGTCACAGCTGGACACAGCAGGACACAGCTGGACACGGCTGGTCACAGCTGGACACAGCTGGACACAGCTGGACACAGCAGGACACAGCAGGACACAGCTGGACACAGCTGGACACAGCTGGACACGGCTGGACACAGCAGGACACAGCTGGACGTCATGACGGTTAACTCACCGTGTGTATGAAGCAGTGCTCGCTGTCCTCGGCGGCGTACAACACGCCGTCTTTGATGAAGACCGAGATCGCTCTGAGGATGAACGACACAAACAGGTTCATGTGGATGAAGTTCCTGGTGCAGTGGAGCTTCCTGTGGAGACACACACACAGAGACACACACACAGACACACACAGACACACACACACAGAGACACACACAGACACACACAGACACACACAGAGACACACAGAGACAGAGACGATCATCAGGTCTTGTGTTACTGTGAAGCAGCAGCTGTCGTTCGAGCCTCGACGCTGTTAAAACGTCACTTCAGTCATTTTTTATATGTTTTCACGTGAGAAAGTCAGAGTTTGATGCTGATCTGGGGTCAGTTTTGTTTTTCTGTTTTGACTCGGCGCTGTCTGAACAAACCACCACATTTACATCAATAAATAAATGTTTTACAATGAACTGAGCGTCTACGTCACATTTATTTTATTTAGAAACAGAACTGAGGGAAATTCGTTGCGATGCTCGTGTTTTTTCCTCAAAGAACGTTTCTGTTTTCATGCAGATCCGCGGTGTCTTCCTATAAATCCATGTATAGACGACTGAATATTGATTATTGATAACTGAACATCATGACAGACTGTCATCACCATGGCGACTGACCTGAACCTGCAGAGGATCACCATGGCGGTGGTGAGCGACACCAGGGAGGTGCTGTAGCCCACCGTGTACAGAGCCTTCACCGACACGAAGTACGGGTCCTGGGGGGGGGGGGGGGGGGTGGGGGGGGGCGCCCCCCCCCACACAGCTGTCACTCACACAGCAGGCAGACAGACAGGTGTGTGTGTGTGTGTGTGTGTGTGTGTGTGTGTGTGTGTGTGTGTGTTACCGGGTTGCTGCTGTTCCCCTCCTCGTACAGACAGGCGTCGATGTAGTGAGGGAAGGTCTCAGACCAGCCCAGCTCCGTGCAGTTACGACTCACCTTCCCCACCTCTGGAATAATAACAATAATAATAGTTTCAATTTATATAGCGCCTGTCAAGACACACAAGGACGCTTAACGATGACACACAAACACACACAGAAAAGAAAACGGACACAATGACACAGGACAGAGCGAGCAGCTGAAGGCCTGACAGAACAGGAGTGAGTCCCACAGGGCGGGAGCTGCCACACGGAAAGCCCTGCTCCCAAAGACACACACACACACATTTGCGTTGATGTCATTACGATTAACTGACGACGCCACAAATCTCGTGAGACTTGGACGAACCAGGAAGAGGAGCTTCCGCTGCAAACAAGCTTGAAATATGGACTTATTGAATTTTTTCGGGAGAATTTCTCATGTGGGGGCTTCAATACAAGACGGACATCACATACGAGCAGCGTGGAGGGATCTGGATGTTTTTGGTGTGTTTTTTTGTTATGAAGACAGTTGGTGTCCATTTGCAACCGTTACATGGACATGCACTGCTACGCCGAGACCCTGAAGCTCAGAGAAGACACGGAGGATCTGAAACTTCTCAGCTCTTAGTCCACATGAGATGATGAGGGAAATATCGTTCTGGGGTGAACTATCCCTTTAAACGCCACAGTGGAGCAGATCAACAGCTCGTCATGGAGACGCCACCCGTCCAGACTGGTCTGCACACACACACACACACACACACACACACACACACACACACAGACACACACACACACTGACCGTAGTCTTCCTCGCTCATAAACTGGGAGAAGAGTTCAGGACAGTTGACCTCCACCACGTCTCCGACCTGAGCCGCCTGCCAGCACGTCAGGTTGTCCCACATCCACGGACACCCTGAGGACACACACACACACACACACACACACAGAGGACACACACACACACACACACACACACACACACAC